>JAOXJP010037269.1:0-16557 GCA_025762735.1 Platanus orientalis
TGCCAGCATGCAATTCATTCATTACTTTGCTTGCTTCATCGGTTAACAAACATTGTAATAAAATTCCATCTAGTGAC
This sequence comes from Platanus orientalis, assembly GCA_025762735.1. NCBI lineage: Eukaryota > Viridiplantae > Streptophyta > Magnoliopsida > Proteales > Platanaceae > Platanus > Platanus orientalis. The sequence goes on from JAOXJP010037269.1 coordinate 78, forward strand.
TGTTTATATAACTGGTTGCCTTGTAGAGTGAATTGAGGGACACGTCGTTGCATCTTCGCATGCTTGATAGGATCAATGTGCTCTCTCCTATTGATGAGATGTTGGATGAGAGGCATGTGTCAATCATCTTCTATTGTTTCTAGTCCAATGTTAACATCTTCTTGCTCATCAACCTCTAGCAAATTTGTAGTGCAGGTGAGGACATCGTCCTCGTCTATGTTAGACAATGGGGATATGACCCTTCTTTTTTCTAATATGAATGGTGAGATAATCTTCCCTTGGGTGCGGATGTAGCTAGGCTAGCGAGCATGTTGGCCTGCCCATTATGGTCCCTCTTGACGTGTTGTATTCGTAGTCAATAAAATAATTTGGCTAAATCCTTGGCCCTTTGGAAGTAAGGTGTAAAACTTGTCTTCTTGATATGATAAAGGCCATTCATTTGCCAGATAATGAGCTCTGAATCACCTTAAATAGTGAGATCATCTATAGGGATTTCCTAAGCTAACTCGAGTCCCGCAATCAAAGCCTCATACTTGGTCTCATTATTTGAACGTCCTTCGATTAAAGTGAGGGTGCATAATGATGTCGTTATCTAGAGTGATGAACACAATGCCGATACCTAAAGACTTATATGTATTATCTCCTAGGACACCTGTCAGACCTCGAGATGCTTTGTCAAAGAACATTTCTCATTCTTTCTTTATGTGCACTTGGATAACATCTTCATTTATCAAGTCTAATTAAAGGGGTGAGCCATCTGGTGTCGGATACGCGGTAAGGAAATCTGCAAGAGCTTAACCCTTTACTGCACACTATAGAATTTAATGGATGTTGAACTAAGAGAGGAGGACAACCCACTTGGCAATGCACCCTTGAACATAAGGGCAACTCATGATATATTTCAATGGGTCAGCTCTTAATATAAGATGTACTGTTGTAGTAAGCAGATAATGTCTTAGATTTTATAGTGCGAAGATTAAAGCCAAATAAGTCTTCACAATAGGTGAGTAATTCAATTCAGCTCTGACCATTGTTTAGCTAAGATAATATAAGGCATACTCCTTGCCTTCTTCAAAATGTTGGGCAAGTAGTGCACCTAGAGAAGAATCCATAGTGTAACTTATAGCAGAAACGGCTTACCTATAACAGGGCTCATGAGTACCAGTGGATTTAGCAAGTATTATTTAATGTTGTTGAAAGCATTTTGGCAAGCTTGGTCTCATACAAAAGGAACTCCCTTCTTCATTAATCTGGGAAAGGGTTGGCAATGTCTAGAAAGATTAGAGATGAATTGCGCCAAATATATACAAGCGTACCTTAGAGCCTTTTAAGCTTGGTAATATTCTGCGGTGTGAGCATCTCAACTATGGTGGTAATCTTTTTGGGATTTATCTTGATGCCCTTGTGTCGCATGACGAATCTAAGGAATCGTCCAGAGGAGACACTGAAAGCACATTTTAAAGGATTCATCTTTAAATTATAGCGATGAAGTCTTTGGAAAACCCAATCCAAGTCAATGATGTGATCTTGTCGAAGTTCAGTTTTAACAACCAAATCCTCAACATAACATTCAACCTCATCATGTAGGAGGTCCTCAAATATGTAGGTTATTGCCCTCTGGTAATTAGCACTAGCATTCTTTAATATGAAAGGCATGACCCTATAACAAAATATTCTTATTGGCATGCGGAAGGCTATGACTTCTTCATCCTCAAGAGCCATTTGAATCTGATTATATTTTGAATACTCGCCCATAAAAAAGAGGGTTTCGTACCATGTGGCGGCATCCACTAGTAACTCAATGAGGGGTAACAGAAAGTCATCTTTTGGACAGGCACTATTAAGGTCCCTATAGTCGATACACACCCTAATTTAACCAATTTTCTTTTATATAAGCATGATATTGGAAAGTCACTTTAGATATCAATCCTCGCGGATAAATCTAGCCTTAAGCAATTTATCCACTTCCCCCTCTATTTTATTGGTGATATCATGTCTAGATTTTTGTGGATGTTGTTTAATGGGTCACTAAGAAGGATCAATGGTGAGGCAATGGACTACCACATTAGGGTCTAACCCTGGTATCTCAAAATAATTCCAAGCAAACACATCCCTATTTTCTTTAAAAAATTTGAGGTAGTGTGCCTGCTCTTCTGCGAAGAGGTGAGTACTAATGAAGGTGGATAGAGGGTCTTCTTTGGTTCCCAAGTTTACTTCGATCAAATCATCGAACGTCACTAAGCCTCCATATTCAAGTGTTAGAGGTGCGGGCATGACTTGTCCCATAACAAAGTCTTTAGAGGACTGTTTTTGTGCTTCTAGGAATAGGTACTCAAATGGGGCATCCTCTAGTAGTTCGACCCAGTATGCTATGATCATATGAGAAGAAACTTTTAGCTTGGTGGGTTTCTGGCCTAAACATTTTGTATCATCTTTATTCTTGGAATGAAGAACCTAGATGTTCAAACTCTTGAGTTAGAATTTCCTTGCCTTTATATGAGTCCTTCCATTCCCCTTGGTGATCAAAGTTGCAACTTTCCAGCAATTCGGGAGCAATAAGAGTCAATCACCCTTTAACTAGATACGAAATTCAAGGAGAAAGATGGTGGGGGACAAAGTCATATTGTGACCCCGACAATTGTGCTAAGGGAAGAACAAAATTTGGTGCCATCATATTGGGTAGCAATCTAAGTTTATGCCTGGTAGCCTTGACAACGTATCGCACTTTAAGTTTTTATGGCTTTGTATTATCACTATCATTGTTGTATGGGATTTCATTTGATGCTTTCTGTGGTTCAGTCCTTTGATAATCCATAGCATTAGTAAAGTAAGCATCAACCGCTTAAAATGAGTTGTCATAAGCCATGATAGTGCCATGAGTATCTTACCAAGGATACTTAATGCCTTGGTGGAAGATAGAGGGGATGACTTGATACTTATGCATCCATGGCCGTCTGATGAGGGCATTATAAGTGGTGTCCACCTCAATAATGTAGAAGGGTGTCCAATCCTCTATATGACCAAACTTAGTTCTCAACTTGATAAAACCAAGAGGACATTGTTTATTCTAATTGAAGCCTTACATGACTAGACAACTGGGTCAGAGCTGAGATAAGTCAACCTCGAGATAAGCCAATGTTTTGGCTGGAATGATATTAACCATTGAACCACCATCAATCATTACCCTAGACACGGGTTGATCGTCAATAGTACTTATTAAAAAAATGGTTTATTGTGACAAGGATCATCTAAGTAGCTATCAGTGTCCTCAAAAGTGACTGTAGGCATACATAACCCTTCTCTAGTTGTCGTTTGGTAAGAGGCCCTTCTAATTTCATCGTTTATAGCAAACTCATCTGGGTGAGTCAGTGTATACACCATGGAGGCCCTGAGCTCTAATGGCATATAGAGAGCATCATAAATAGTCAATAGTAATAGGATCTTCTTCAAGTGTTCCATTACATCATACTGGTTAGGATTATCCGTCTTCTTGACAGCCTTATTATGCTCAGTCTCCATAGCGGCTTTTTTCATTGCATCAGCTTATTGTTTTAGCAGTTGGACCTCCTAGATGTATCTATTTTCTAAATCATACCTTAACTTGATTAACGTGCTGAGTGTGCAACTAATGTCCCTCAACCGGGGTAGTGATCTTAAATTTAGTAACATTGCAAGCCTTTATTTGTTGATGTGTAGATACCTCGTCTTCAGTAAAGGCTTCAAATGCGATGACGAAGCTAACACTCGCACTATTAAATTCTTCAAAGTCAATAACCAATGGTGGCATACTTTGTAGGGATGAATCGTGATGGAGATTCTGCCACAGATTTGGGAGGTCTTCATCCTCATCGACTGAAGTCAATGATTCACTAGCATCCATATTGATGTCCCATTGATCTCATGGAAAAAACTGTATCACTCTTTGTATGCATTGGGGGTCATGTCTGTATGCCCTTTGGCGGTAATAGAAATGATCAACGAACATTAGCTAAGAAGAGATATGACATGATGGTAAAGTTGGTACCAATCAAAAGCATATGAATCCAAGGAGACTAGAAAAAGTCGCACCAATAAATCATGTGCAGTGCTTGGCAATTTAGTTTCTTGTAGGAAACAACTGGTATGATAGTGTGGATCTCCTTTCCCCATATATAAGGAAAGTGGATGGAGCTAATATTCATCTGAAAACTAAGTAAGATATACTTTGTTCATGATATATAGGTTGCTTTGATTTACCAAAGCACCTTAGATAAAGCACTTGAGTGATAATTTGGTCTAGAGAACCTACAAACCCTTTAAAAGTCTATTGTTGAGGCGGTTGTCTCAAAGGGTCTGTGTTCCATGGATCGTATGATTCCAGGCCCGGCCTCATGAATTCATAAATGAACATTTCAATAAAGTAACTCCAGGATGGTATGCTTTATGGTGCCTAATCCATGTACTAGTCTAGAGGTGGACCATCTAAAGAGAGGGGGAATAGCCGCAATAGGAGGTTATCGTTATGTATTACTTCTCTACATAATATCATAAACTTGAGCAAATGGCACCGCGAACATTGATAATCGGTATTTGAGAAGACAATTAACAAAGGAACCACAAAATTAGGTGGGAATGCCTCAAGATATACAACATGACGGCAAGGAAAAACTAGTCACCGAAACCCGCTTAAAACTTTCAAGAAATATTTGCACTTCTATGGAGCCATAGGCAAACGTGTTATTCTTGTTGGATGAAATGGTGGGTCATGTATAGAGTCTTCCAGTGTAATAGAAATGTTGTCATCGCTATACCCAAACCATAGGATTAGAATAGTTCACCCTTTTTAGTGGTCTTGATATTTTAGTTTATTACGAAATAGATCAATCAAATTGTTGACTCGCATGGCACAATTGTTAGTTGTGCAAACCACAGTGGTCAAGGGTTTTCGTCATGTATAACATAAGCCATGTTACAAGTAATGATAGGAGGCACAAGAAAGTCTTTTGGTGTAAACTCTTCTAATGTCATTAGAGAACGCAATGGTTATTCCAGTAGGTCATCTTTATGCACTATTGGTTGAGAGGCCTTGACCTTAAGAGTCTTTCCTTTCTTTTTAGTGATGCCTCTCATGTGTGATGGCCTTTTTCGTGCATGCTTAGCAGGTTTATGTGCTTGACTCAAACCTATTCTGGCAAACTGAAGTCTCCTCTTCTATGTGGCTTTACTTTCAAATATAACCCAATCGTCTCCCTTGTCATTAGAATTATCCTAAGAGATGATAGCGGTGCAAGTCTAACCATGCTTATCAATAAAGACAACATTTGTGACTACTAATCTCATGTCTACATCTAGTTCCATAGTTTTCTTATCGATCAACTCTTGAAGTTTATCCATGGAAACAAAATAATCCTGTAAGGTATGACCCATGACACAATGATATTTACAGTACTTTGGGTCATTTAGTTTGTCTGCTTTTGTCGGTCTTTTCGAGTTAAGGAGTATTATAACATATGATTTAATCGTTTGTTTGAAAATTATTTCCAGATCATCCAGATGAATTGTGTAAGTACGCTCCTGTCTTTCTTTTATACTTAGCCTTTTGGCGGGATTTCTTATGTTATGCTAGCTGGCTTAGTTGAGTCCACCGTGTGATTGGCTTTAAGCTTAGTAGGTGGCTTCTTGGTACCCACCATGGCAAATTCAATCTTGTTAGCCATTGCCTTACCTTTCCTCTCACGCTTATGATCTAATAGTCTCTTTCTAAAGTAAATGCTTTGGTTATTAGTTTGTCAAGCCCATAGTACTTTTGCAATGTGAGATGGAGAGAGAGCTCGAATGATATATTTTGTAGACACATCTCAAGGAGTGATTTGAGAGGAGGTACGTTTTCATACGCATTAGACATATTCTTCCATATGTTAATAAAGTCCACCACTGACTCATTGTCCTGTTGTTTCTTACCGAGTAATTTGTATAACTTTACCCAGCCTATAGTTGTCATGGAATTGCTTGATAAATGCTTGTTTCATCACATCTCAATCTGAAATGGAATAAGGTTTTAAATTTGAGTACCATGTGAATGTTGCCTTGTCTAGAGACTAGACAAACAATTTTAACAACAATTCTCCATGTTAGGCGATGGCACCACATCAAAACTTGAAGTGAGCAATATGTTGCTTGTGACACATTGTTCCATTAAATGTATTGAAGTGATGCTAGACAAATTTGGGCGAAAAAGGCACTGCATCTATGTATAGTGTGTATGGCTTCCCAGTCATGTATGTATTCACAGTTTTTTGTTCCTTATAGTCTTTGAGCATTTCAGACATCATTGTTTGTATGTAATTAAGGTCCATCATGTGCGCAACTAGGTGCATATACGACCCTTGTGGCATAAAAGGAGTTTGTGCATAAGTGTTATAACTGTATGCCCAAGATGGAGTGGGCCCATATGGTGGTGGATATGCTAGTTGATGAGGCCTATGCAAATGAGGGCCCTACAAAAAATCCTGTGGGGGTGGCCTTTGTGAAATGAAAGGATGAAGTACAGTATTGCTCTTGGCAAAGTAGTGAATATGTACTCTAGTGTGTACTACTAGTACCCCCTGTGTTTGGTTTGGAATGGTCATTCGAGCAGATTCTGCCCCTATTTGGTTATGGCCTGGTGGGGCAATACCCTATCTTTCCAATGTAAGTTGTTCAACCATAGCTTTCAACTCAGCTATTGAGAGCTCCTAGGTGGCCAAGCATTGATCTTAGCTCTTTATTTTAGCCTTCCAATCCGTGGTTATAGTATGTTCTCCTTTAGAGTCAGAGTGATAGTCCTTGACGGCAATATTTTCCACATTAACTATGGGATCAATTGGTGGTTCTTGCATTCCCCTGATCTAGTTGTTGTTGCCTTGAGGCCTTGTGAAGTAGAAGTAACATTGACCATAGCGGCAGTCCTGGGCATGGAATGAGGGCTAGCTCCATCATAAAACATAATGGGGGAGGCTCCTAAGGCTCTTCCCAAACTGGTAAGTTTCTTGATGGTGTCTTTGGTGTTCTGGCACATGCTTCGAACTGGCTTCTAGTCATCATGCCTATGGGATTAACAGCTCAAGGTCGAGATCCAAAAGGGCTTAGAGTATTAACATGGACTTCTTTCCTTGCTCCTATGACCATTAGTATTTCTTGTGGATTCTGCTCAGGTCCAAACACTTTTCTGTTTCCAATGTAAGGTGCATAACGCATACTTCCATCGGTATTAGAAGGTAGAGATGGATCAGCCATTTGTGGATGTACCCAAGGTAGGAATATAATAATCGGTATATCACCAACTTTGTGTTGTTTGCAAAGGAGTTTATGTACTTTGGCCCTTTACCTCTGGGCGATGTTTCTCTTTTATTTTTTCTCAAGAGATAATATTCTTCTTCTTTTAGGTTTCTTGCTATCCTCGAGCTCTCTCAGGGGATCAAATATGGTTATGAGCATTAAGTCTCTAAACTCCACCCTAACCTGAGCTTGATGCTGATTATGGCGTGCATGGAGAGTTTAAGTGGTAATACCACTTTGTTCCTGCTCTTTCGGAAGTGTAGTTTCCACAATTGTTCTTGTGTTATATTTCTTCTTTTTATTATGTGGATTCTTTTTGGATCTAGGTTTCTTATTTCTTATGCTCTTCCTGCTTGTTTGACCCCCTAGCATTTGTGGGAACTCCATAACTGTAATGTGCACCATAATTGAATTCTAGTTTTTTGGTGACGAATGAGGATTTTCATTTGCGAATAAGACCTTTCATCAACTGGTTTTATTCACATGGCCCTCTAGCTTATGTCCACTTTCTAACTGGCTCCTTCGAGCCTATTTAATTTTTATTAATAGATCACTAATTATTACAAGAAAAATTAATAAACATGAGGATTTACTTACAAGTAACGGAGAATCCACTCCCTTGTAGGTGCGTTCCTAGTGACTCCGATGGGCACGCTCCGCCTAGTGAATTTGCTAGACTAACCTGCACTTGGTGACTCCGACAAGTGCTTTACGTACATGCCCTTAGTGACTCTAGTAGAGGCTGAAAATCCACCTACGATTACTCTAGTGAAGGCTACGAACAAGTTGAAGATGAAAGAATCTTTGTTCCTCAGGATGCCTCTTATGTAGGTGAATTTAACTTGTAGAAACACTATTTTTTGCTTCCAACAAAAATAACTAAGTGATCTAAGAAGCTCTTGCAAGACCTTGGAAGGGTTTAATTATGAATATAAGTTCTCAAGGTCATAGGCCAAAAATAAGGATTTAATTCATAGGCTTATTGGCTCTCTCTCTTGCTCTCTTTTCACAAACATTTGACTATTTTCTTAAGCATTCAAGTTTTATATTCATTGGGGTTAGTGTCTTTATTTATAGAGTGAGAACATTCAAACATCCCTAACATTTCTTTTCAAAAGGTAAAAAATATAGTCTTTTGAAAATATTGAGCATTTATTTTTTCATTTTCAAAAGGATCTTGTTGAGCCATTCGATTTGAGTATTTATGGTTCATGAGTGGATATTTAGATCAAATGATATGGCCATTTTAAGTTGAGTCATATTTCATTTTCAACACAATTTAATTTTTTTTAATTTTGGTTCATCCTTGGTCCAATCTTTATGAAACCTTTTCTAAGTTTGGGTTATCCATTTTTAATTCATTCTGAGTCCACCTAAGGCTAGGTCCATACCCAAACACTCCATTACCACTTACTAATATTTTATGATTTTACCCTCAAATTCTGGATGTTGGCTTCTTTGAGGTAGCTAGTACTTGTGACTTAGGAATTCTTCCATGATACTTGAGTCTCTTTGTCATGGCCATTCTAGCTTCGAGTCTTTTTTCTTGGTGCTTTCCCAGACTCTAAACAAGGACTCACATAAGTATATAAATTACATTATAAAGTCCTATACACATGACTACTACATGTACTCACATTGTTTTGTGCATGGACATTGACAATACATAAAACCTAACACATCCATTAATACAGTGGAACTTAAAGAGAGATGAGAAGAAAGTATAGTCTCACCAGGCATGCCAAAAATTTGTAATGCCAAATTCTGAGCCATTTGATGTGGCTTGAAACTTAATGTACAAATTACTCACCCATTTAGGGCTAGTTTATTATTTTATATGATGAGAACTTATACTCTAAATCTCATAAGGGACTTGTTAATTACTGCCTTTTAAGGGAACACCTCTAATTAACTCTAAGTTTCCCAACTTGTAAAATAAAGAAGTTGCATAAATAAAACAGAATAAAAAATGAGAGAAGATGATATCTTTATTGATAAATATGAATATAAACTTTGTTTCCCAGATACATTTAAGCTTTACATTACCTTCTCATGATTTTCTTCAATATCAAGCTTCTTATAGTATCTTATTTGAAATGAGTATGCAGAGATATAATGGACGTGCAACTTTCTTTTAGAAGAGAGAAAGCCTGCTAGACTATGCAGAACTTGAAGGAGATAGTGGAATATAAACATTTTCTAAATCTAAAAATAATGCTTGCTTGAGAGTGCTAAAAGATTTTTTGTTTTCCTTTATTTTCATACTCCATGGAGATATTTATAGATGCAAAAATGAATTGGAGAAGAGTCCTTCTTAAGGAAGAGCTCTATCTTGTTTATAGCTTCCACGTTGAAGTAGGAATCTTTCATCCATATCTTAGACAGATTAGGAGTTCTCCTACATGAGATTACACTCTTTTAGTCTCTTGGGTGTTTAGAGAACCCATAGATGTCGTGGTTGTGTAGAACAACCACAATTGATAGAATTTTAGTCTAGTTTGGACTTTTGATTTTTCATAGTGTGCAAATATGAACAGTACATTCACACACATTTTGGGTGGCAAATGTGCATATATCCTCAATTCACAGCTAGTTGTTTATCATGCGTAAGTGAGGCATACGTGTTTTCACTCGCCCATTTCAAGTGCGATGAATATCATATTTGCTCAATTTTGATTTCTACATGCACCCCGCTCAAAAAGTGTAAATCACTTTTCGGCACTGATGGGTCCACCCCTTGACAGGGAGCAAAGGTTAGTGGTTTTTTAGGGGAGCGAACACAATCCTCCCTCATAAAATGGGGGACAAGAGTTGCTTTATGTTGGGATTCCCTCCCATAAGTGGAACCCACCACTCTATTTGGAGTGTGGCATATACATAGGGCTTAAAAAGCCAAAATTCTTTATACCATTTTAATACAAGTGTGGTAGGTGGTGAGCATTTAATGCTCTTATCCGTTCCAAGGGAGAGATGAGGAAGTAATCCAATTCATGGGGTTTCTTTTTGGGTTATGGTTTTGCTTTCACACTATTGACTGTACAGTCAAGAAAAGGTTTTTCTCTTGTTTTTCATCTCAACACCATAACCGTATTGACACAAGGTAGAGCTTTTTCTAGGGTAGATTTCTCAGGCTGATTTCTCTCATAAAGAAGATTTGGGACAACAACATAAAGTTCCAAGATTATTTGTTCATCATCTCCTTGTTGGAGGTAAAGTGTGTGTTTTCTAATCTCTTTGTATATCTATTTATTTATTGTTGTTCGATGTTGAAATCCTCTAACTTGATTAGAAAAGACTTGTAATCCACATATTTCTCAGATAGCGGAAGATTATCTAGACTAATATCCCATGGTTTTTCCCTTCGCACCAAAGGGTTTTCCACGTTAAAAATTTCAGTATTGTGGTGTGTCTAGTGCTTGCGATTTTGTCTCTTATTTATTTTACTGTTATTTTCTTGTAAACTATTATTTGGAATCATTAACCTTTGATTTGCATATAAAAAGAGAAAGGTATATAGTTTTCCAACATTTTGGACTATTGTATTATTTATATAGATAGAACTGGACTTTGGAGTTGTTGCACAGGTAAATAACGAGCGTCAATCAATGGATACAACATTTACCAAAAAAAAATCAATGCATACAGTTGTTTATCATAATCAAAAAGGAAGCTCTTGAACCATGTCTAAGTGTTAGTAACCACAGTTCATTTAGAAGGAACTAGGAAGGAACATTGTCACGGACGTGTTGAGGCATGAGGCACTGGTGGCCTGGTGTGTGGCACAGTTTGCCTAGCATATGACATGATGGCATTCTCGTAAATAGGTACAGTATGATTTTTTGGGGGGGTGATGTTCCCTTCTGGCAACCCTGGAAAAGCTTAGTATACACCTTGAGGAGGGGTGGGTGCTTTGAGGCACCTAGGCCCTTGACATGGGCAGGAGGCATGTCAAGTCACGGAATGGCACGACGAACTATGCCAAGGCTAAGGACATGCTCCTAGCCCACATGAGCTTAAACTGCAAGGCATTCCCTAACATGGGTTGGGGGCGGCTCTAGGCATGCACAGAGGTGGTGCCATGAGTTCCCTTGGGGGTTGGGTCCCCTCATGGGACAGTGCTTGGGAACCTAGTGGGGTGGCACTGTGCATTCACCTGAGGGTGAAAGTTAGCCCACACGGGTGCTACTAGCATGCGTTATACGATAGTGGCAACCCATGTGGAGGTAAGTGGGCTATCCCGTTGCCTTGGTGTGCTCGGGTGTGCCTTGTCCTTGTGTTGGAAAAAATCCTAGCTTGGCCTTGGACAGCCACGATGGTGGCATGGCAAGACTCAGGGGCAAGGTCTTGCATGGAAAGGCATGGCACGCGGGTCAGGTGTCATGGCCTTCGGTGGGTGTATAGGTGGAGCGTGGAGGACTCCGGTGTTGTTGTTTGAGGTACGCTTCAATGACACGACATAAGAGCTGAAGTGGCTGAGTAGTTAGTGCACATGGGGCATGTCGATGGATCAGTTGAAGGACTCAAATGGCTAAAAGGCTGACCTTGGCTGGGTGATGGTTGAGGTGCCGCACAGTTTTGATAGAGAGAAAAATCTGGCCGTGACAGTTGGTATCAGAGCAATGTTAGCTCTTCATAGTGGACTCTAATACAGGTGGTATTAGAGTGAGGTGGTCGACGGACTGATTGCCTCTAATACAGTGAGTATCAAGAACTTTGATGTGACGGACAGCACGAAGGCATTGAGTTTTATTCGGGGATGATACTGTGGTTCCGAGTAGCGGAGAAAGGCTATTGGCTATAAAATCTGTTTGATGTCTATCCTGTGTAGAGGGTCTGTGGTGAGACTTGCCCAAGATCGAGATGATGTCGACAACACATTTGGAAGAATTTGGTGCGATGGACAGCGTTGAAGCATTGGTTATTAAGAGATGAGCTTATAGAGGAAAGTCTTGATGGCTCAGGTGAGCAGCTCAAAGGCATGTTAGTGAGTGATGTTGAATGGCAAGAGTGCCATGTAGTTCCAATGGATAGGGCTACCATGTGATGTTGAGTTAATGTTAGGACGACTTGAGATGTGCGCGGTAGCACAGGGTAAGGCATGGTGGTGCCACGGCATGGCTTGATGGTGGCAAGCTAGTGTGAGAATCTGAATGGATGGTCACTTGGGGTGAAGACACAGGAAAGCTTAGGCACTAAAGTGGCACCAGACAGAGTTCCAAGGTCTACTCAGGGTGAAGACAAAGGACATCGAGGTACTAGAGTAAGACATGGACATAGTTATGGGTATCAGGATGGTAAGTCTGCTTAGGGTGAAAGCAGGAGTACTCAAGTACCAAAGCAAGACACAATGACATATATGAGGATTGAGATGGTGAGCCTGCTCAAGGTGAAAACATGGAATGTCGAGGTACTAGAGCAAGGCATGGAGATAGATATGAGGATTTCAGTAGTTGGTCTGCTCAGGGTGAAGACACATGATGTCGAGACATTAGAGCGAGCCAGTGATTGAGTTAGTTGGTCTACTCAAAGTGAAGACGCGGGATATCGAGGCACTAGATCAAGATAGTGATAGGAATGGTTTGTCTACTCAAAGTGAAGGCAAGTGTGTTCAGGTACTAGAGAGAGACAGTGAGACAAAAATGAAGATTGGGATGGCAGTCTACTCAGGGTGAAGGCAGTTTACTCAGGTACTAGAGTGAGACGTTGACAAAAATATGAGAAGTTGATGGGTTAGTTCACTCAGGGTGAAGGCAAGGGATGCCGAGGTACTGGAGTGGCACATTAACAAGGATTTCGTGTTGACTCAGGGCAAAGGCAATGGATGCCGAGGTGCTGAAGTGACACATTGATTGGGATGAAGTGTTGGCTTAGGGTGAAGGCAAGGTACTGAGGTACTAGGGCAACACAGGTGATAGTTTTAGAGCAGAATGGACAGTGCTTACTCATGGTGAAGGTAAGGAAGACCGAGGTACTAGGGTGGCACAGTGATTTGGGTATGGCTATGGAAAACCACGGAGGAAGACCTTTAATGTGCTGAAGGCAAAGTTAAAGTAATGATGGATGCCTTCTCGGGGTGAAGACATTGGATGTCGAGATACTGGAGAGGCAACATAAGAGGATGGTTAAACTGGACTATGGTAACATTCAGGGAGACCAAGGTATGGTGACAAGCTTAAGTGGGGGAGCACTTAAGCCAGTGTATGCAGAGGAAGCGATGACAAGTGCAGGTGTGCCACGACTGAGGTAGTTTGTTCCAGGTACTAGTGTGGGTAGAGTTCAGAAGAGAGCTTTGTTATCTTGGCCGGTTGAGTGTTAGGGTTCATACAGATGAGAATCAGTGGAAACCCCATGGACGAGGTGTGGAAGACAAGGAGACTTAGCACGGGTGGTTGTGAGCATCATATAAGGGATGTTGGCCACGCATTAACTCAATGGACCGAGTTCTAGCATGAGAAGGGTTAGTGTACCCAAGAATCTTTATTGGAGAATGTCAGTGTGGGTTGATGGCTACATTGGCATAGTCTGTAGAGGTAGGCATGGTTTGGCTTAGAACACCGGAGAAGGGGTGTTGTTAGCCACAATGAAGGGAGCTCTACAGACTGAACCCAATGACATGGAAAGGTCAGTGGACCTATGGATGGAATGCAAGTCAGTGTGGGTTGATTGCCATGTTGACAGATGCAGAGATGAGTAGAAGTCCCCAAAGGAGGCATTGTATGATGAAATGTGTAAAGCAGTTTCGAGCAACGGGCAGGGTTGTTGGCCATGTTGGATGCAACTTGGTTGGACTTGTAGGGGGCTATAGTAGGTATGGGATTGCACGAAAACCTATGAGTCAGAATTAATTACAGTTTGGAGTGGACGAGTCATGGTGAGACAAGTTCACGTTGGTTGTGTCCCAGTGGAAAGGAGTACCATGCCGTGACAGATTACAGTTGGCTTGTGAGCCACACCTTGAGAGGTGCATGGGTAGGGGATCTCAGGGGAGAGATCTATGGCTCAACGGATTGAGTCACAACTTGGTTTGGGAGAGCTGAGCATGGTGGCGCGAGGTGCGCAAAGTGGTCTGAGGATCGTGCCTTAGGGCAAGGCAAAGTTAGGCTGATATCTAGGGCAAAGTGGAGCTTAGGTTGGGTTTGTTCTTTGGCTGAGCCATGTTCAGAGGATGTCTGAAGCTGCATATGCTAAGATTTAGTGGACTTTGGTGAACAACGGAACATGCATGTACACAATGAATTGTGTACATTGGTGTGTTTTGGTGCGACAGACTGCGCAGGGTGACACTTGTAGTGTCTTGGAGACCAAGAGTTGGTCATTGAGTAGGCGGTGTACAATGGTTCCAAGCTGAGTTCAGTTTGGTACTGGGCGATGATCGGGAGTGGTCAAGACAGGGGAAAAGGTGTACAGGCCGAAGTTAACACTTGGTGTGTGTGGGGTAGACCGTGGTGGGTCATGGAGTAGGCGGTGTACAAAGGATCTTAACCAAGTTCAGTGTGGTACTAGGCATTGATCGATAGTGGTCGAAACAGGGGACAGGTGTGCAAGCCGAAACATGCACTTGTTATGGGCATGTTGACAAGGGCGTCAACCAGACAAGTGGAGGAGGATGTCACGGACATGTCGATGCATGGGGCACTAGTGGCCTGGTGTGTCGCACAGTTTGCCTAGCATATGGCATGATGACATTCTCATAAATAGGTACAATATGATTTTATGGGGATGATGTTCCCTTCTGGCAACCCTAGAAAATCTTAGTGTACACCTTGAGGAGGGGTGGGTGCTCTAAGGCACCTAGGCCTTTGACACGGGCAGGAGGCATGTCAAGGCACGAAATGGTACGATGGACACGATGGACTGTGTCAAGGCTAAGGACATGCTCCTATCCCACATGAGCTTAAACTGTGAGGCATTCCCCAATGTGGGTTGGGGGCGGCTCTTGGCATGTACAAAGGTGGTGCCATGAGTTCCATTAGGGGTTGGGTCCCCTCATAGGACAGTGCTTGAGAGCCTAGTGGGGCAGCACTACGCATTCACCTGAGAGGGTGAAGGTTAGCCCACACGGGTGCTATTAGCATACGTTATGTGACAGTGGCAGGTCGTATGGAGCCGAGTGGGCTATCCCGTTGCCTTGGTGTGCTCGGGTGTGCCTTGTCTTTGTGTTGGGAAAAATCCTAGCTTGGTCTTAGACAACCACGGTGGTGGCATGGCAAGACTCGAGGGCTAGGTCTTGCATGGAAAGGCATGAAGCGCGGGTAAGGTGCCATGGCCTTCGGTGGGGGTATAGGCGGAGCGTGGAGGACTCTGGGGTCATTTAAGACACACTTCAATAACACAGCATGGGTGCCAAAATGGCTGAGTTGTTAGTGCACATGGGACATGTCGATAGGTCAGTTGAAGGACTTAGATAACTGAAAGGCTAACCTTGATTGGATGATGGTTGAGGTGCTGCACAGTTTTAACAGTGAAAAAAAATCTGACCGTGACAACATACTTGGTTGGTAAAGTACTTATGAGCTAGGAAGGCACTTGGGATGGGGTGCACACTGCTGACCTCCACTGAGTTCCAATAGAAATACCTCCACCCAACACATTATAAGGCATGCATAACAAAGATTATTTATCAAAATATAAAGATATCTAAGATGTGTATTTATTTTAACACCCTCCTTTGACGCATATATATTTACGGAGACTAGTATTGGTATGGTGTCTCTCCAATTAAGATGGGAGTTGATTCAAACCCAACTCCACCATGATGACTAGGGGTGGGAATGGGCCGGGTCGGCCCGAGCCCAGCCCTGGCCCGGCCCTCAAATTGGCACAAAAAAGCACTGCCCGAGCTAGGCCCATAAAGGGCCCGAGCACGACCCGAGGCCCGCACTTTTATTGAGGGCCGGGCTTGGGCTTACCTCGACCTGGCCTGAGGCCCACACTTATATATATATATATATATATATATAATATATATTTATTATATATAATATACTAATTATTTTAAAAATAAACAACTCTTTAAATTTAAATATATAGTTTTCTATGCTTTTTTAAAACTAGTAAAATTTTGCAATTCAATTAGTTAAAGCATCAGGTATTACATGATAGGTCCATGGTTCAAAATTTCAACGAAATTTTCCTACATCAAGGGGTAACGAAATGAAATACAAGGGGAATACAAAAATTCCAA
>JAOXJP010037280.1:0-16557 GCA_025762735.1 Platanus orientalis
TGGTTGTCATGAAAAGCTGGTTTTGTCATGTATTTCTTATGATAATTTTCTTTTCTTTTCTTGTGGGAATTTTTTTTCTATTCCTTTTTTTCTTTTTTTGGTAATTCATGGCAACCAGACGAAAGTTAAATTACATTAACATGCAACGAGCGTATACCTAAATGT
Organism: Platanus orientalis; assembly: GCA_025762735.1. Lineage (NCBI taxonomy): Eukaryota > Viridiplantae > Streptophyta > Magnoliopsida > Proteales > Platanaceae > Platanus > Platanus orientalis. Next base: position 166 of record JAOXJP010037280.1, read on the forward strand.
TGTTGGAATTTTAAAATTTTTTATATTGAGAATAGTTGCACGTTGATGTATTTTAACTTACTGGAATGGATCGGACTCTTCTTCGAGTGGTAGAAAGTCAAGATATTTTTTTGGGTCTTCAAATGGCAATGATCTTAGGTCTCACTAGCATTATAGTAAATAATTGGATTAAGCTCTACATATAGCATCTCCTAATTATACTCGATGAGCAATCTACCACCGAGGTTCTGCATATCAATTTGGGTTTTGGTGACTTGAGAAACCCCCATAATCCAGTACTTCAAAAATTCAAATCAATCCACCAATAATGCTATCAAGTTAAAGGCAATAAAGTGTATCCTACTCAATAGCCAATCAAAACCGTTTAAGAAATGTGCAAGAGTGGCATGTTGCTCAAAAGTATAAGACCTGAGGAAGCAACGCAAGTTATGGCTAAAGAAAATAAAATGGTCTATGGGACTCATCAGTCAGGAATCAAGATGAGATGGTTGATCCACAAATATAGCTACTTTTGGCCATCAGCTTTACAAGAATGTATTTGATATGTACAAGGATGCAAACCATGCTAAAAGCATGGATCAATACCCCATGTTTCTATTACAGAACTACATCCAATAATAAAACCATGGTCATTTTGAGGGTGGGCTATCAACGTGATAGAAAAGGTTAAGTCAACTTCGATATACAAAACAGTTTCGTGTTTGTAGCAACATACTACTTCACGAAGTGAATCAATGCCAAACCATATCAAGAAGAAGTGATTGAAAGGGATGTAATCTAGTTCATTAAAGAAATGATTATCCATCGATAGGGCATCCCTTAGTCGATTACGATGGACCAAGGCTCAGTATTTAATGTGTCTCAAGTCCATGCCTTTGCGCAAGACTATAGGATCAAAATATTAAATTTGACACCCTACTACGCTCAAGCCAATGGCCAGGCAAAATCAACAAATAAAATTATCAAGAATAACCTAAGAAAGGTTATTAAGAATAATGCTTCAAATTTGAATGAGTTGTTATCAAAGGTTGTATGGGCCTATCAAATGTCAAAAAGGCTCAGTATCAGTACAACTCCTTTCTCCCTAGTTTATGATCATGACATTATGTTGCCCATGAAGATCACTGTAAAGTCCTTTAAAGTGGCTCAATAGAATGAGCTAAGTCATATTTAATTATCACTTTGCCATGATGGTTGAACTCGATGACCTTTTGGTTTGAAAAATGTTGGTGCAACATATCAGTGGGCCATGAACTATAATTTCCATGATATGATAGGAAAATTCATGGAAATTTATATCAATAACATAGTGGTAAAATCTCAGGATTTCGACAACCACTTGCTTGATCTAGAAAAAGGTTTCCTCATAATGAGGAAGTATCAACTAGAGATAAACCCATTGAAGTGTATGTTTAGGATAAGTGCTGATAATTTTCTGGGTTTTTTGGTACATAGTCGAGGGATTGAGATAGATCAAAACAAAGTTAAAGTAATTATTCAAGTCCAACCGCCTTCTACAAAGAAGGGGCTACAAAGACTCCTTGGCCAAATTAATTTCCTCTGGTGTTTTATCTCTAATGTGGCAGGAAAGACAAAGGTGTTTTCACCTATACTGCGAATAAAAGGGAATGAAGAGTTTCAATAGAGAGAAGAGCATCAGCAAGCCTTCGACAAAATCAAAGAGTATTTGTCAAACCCATTGGTATTAATGCTGCCAAGAAGAGATAAACCTTTGAATTTTTATATCTTAGCCACTGAAGACTTGATTGTAAGCTTGCTAGCTCAAGACAACGAAGATGCGCACGAGCAGTCAATGTTCCATCTTAATCGAGTCTTGCAGAAAGAGGAATATAATTACTTAATGATAGAAAAATAATGTCTAGCATTGTATTTTACTTCAATAAAATTAAAACATTATCTTCTATCACATGTTGTGAATATTTTGGCTCAAATTGATGTGGTGCAATATATGTTGTCACAACCCATAGTAAAAAGCAGAATTGGAAAATGGAGTCTAGAACTCCTCGAGTTCAATCTCGTGTATGTCCCACAAAGAGCAGTAAAAGGTCAAACCTTAGCAGATTTTTTAGTTGATCACCCGTATCACCCCATCCATATGGATACTGAGAATGACTACATCATGGTGATTGTATTTTGATAGATATAAGACCAAAAGGGGATCTGGAGCAAGAGTAGTGATTCAGTCCCGAAGGGGAACAATTACAAAGTTGAGTATCAAATTCAAAAAAGAGTTTACCAACAACCAAGTTGAATATGAAGCTCTCATTCGGGGACTTGCAATCTTAAAAAACTTGGGAGTAAAGTTCCTCAAAGTCTTTGGGGATTCACAATTAGTGATAAATCTGGCTTCAGGAGACTATAAGTGTATTAGTCCAACACTAATACTTTACAAAGACAGAGTCGAGCAATTACTAAAGACATTCGATGAAGTCACCATGAAATGTATACCTCGAGGCCTCAATCAGAGAGCTAACTTAATGGCACAAATTGCCTCAGGGTACAAAACAGGCCCTACCTCTCCTAAAGGAATTGACCGTATTAAATGCCTACAATTCGGATGTGAAAATTCAGTGTTAGGGGAGGTTCTTCATATCGATACCCTCACTTTAGACAGTGAAAATGAAAAATAATATGATTGGAAGGAATCAATCATTCAGTACCTACAGCATCCCAACAAAGGGGAAAACAATTCCCTTAAGCTCAAAGCCAAAAGATACATATTATGTGGTGAACCTGTGGAACTTTTCAAACGAGGGGCTAATGGTCCATTACTTGAATATCTAGGGACTAAAGAAGCCAAGCTCCCTATGGTAGAAGTCCATGAAGGAATCTACGGTGCACACCAATTAGGCATAAAAATGAGATGGCTAATCCGTCGATATGGGTATTATTAGCCAACTATCTTACAAGACTGTATTAATAATGCCCAGGGTTGTGAAGCTTGTCAACGACATGGGTCAATACCTAAGGCGCCTGCTGCCAATCTACATTTGATTGTGAAGCCCTAGCCCTTCAAGAGATGAGCTCTTGACATGATAGGCAAAGTTAGACCAACATCAACAAAGATAAATTGCTTCATTTTGGTTGTTACAAATTACTTTAGAAAGTGGATCGAATACAAATCATATCGAGATTTTACTGAAAGAGATGTAATATGCTTTATAAAAGAGATGATAACACATCAATTTAGAATTCCCCAATCTATTACGGTCGATCAAGGGTTAATATTCAATAGAGCTCGTATGCGATAGTTTGCTTAGGACTATGGATTCAAAATCCTAAACTCGACTTCATGTTATGCCCAGGAAAATGGATAGGCTGAGGTAACCAATAAAACTATCAAAAGAAATTTACGAAAGATGGTGGACAACAATGCTTCAAATTGGGATGAATTGCTATATGATTCAATTTGGGCATATTGAACATCAAAGAGATCAAGTACCAGAACCACACCTTATGCACTAGTATACAAGCATAATGCGGTGCTACCTTTGGAAATCATGGTACAGTCCCTAAGGGTAGCCAATCATAATCAACTGAGTCATATTGAATATGAATAGACTATGATGTCTAAATTAGATGATCTTGATGAAAGAAGAGTCAAGGATCTTAATTCAATTATTTTGCATTAAAAAAGGAGTAGTCAAGGTCTACAATAGAAAAGTGAAAGCCAAATCGTTCCATGAAAGGGAATTGGTATGAAAAGTCATCTTACCTATAGAAACCAAGAAACCAAAACTAGGCAAATGGTTCCCTACTTGGGAAGGATCATTCCTAATAAGTGAAATTTTTTATGGAAATTCTTATAGGCTAATGGAAATCGAAGGACAAGAACACATACGAAGTATTAATGGAAAATACTTTAAAATGTACAAACCCATAATGTTGGAACATAAGTTGATTAACACAAGATATTGAAAACGTGTGATCGACAAAAGACCATTACAAAAGTACAAGAGAAAGAGTCTTAAAGAGCTTAAAGAAACACAAAAGACAATAAAGACCACTAGACATCAATGACCTGGTCGCAGTCCTTAAGATCAAATTCACATTTTGATAATTCTTCATCTAATTGTGATATTTCTTCAGATTGAGAGGAATCTTGTTCCATTGCCTTCTCAAGTTCCACACTGAAGGCTTATAACTTCTCTTTCAATCTCCATAAGTGAGTTTTGACCCTCTTGATTTCAGTAATCTAGATGTTAATGTTATCCACCAAAGAAGTCACATGCTCGACAGTTGAGGATTGTTGAGAAATGAGAGTATTAATTCAAACCTTCAATTCTTATCCCTGGACCTCCTTGACACGCCTCAATTGGAGTTGTTCACAGTTCTCATGATGAGAAGAGAAATCCATGTGAAGACTGACTCGCTGATCCACAGATAAATAACCAGGGTGGCAAAGCAGCAAAGTACCAGAATTGAAGAGCAAGGCACTAACAGTCGAATCAAGTAATACAGTTGATGGCACAGTTGCAAAGCAAGACCAAAGTGTTGTCAAAGCCTAATGAACCTACCCTAATGGAAAAGGCAAGGGTGATGTTGAGAGAGAGGGTCTCGCACTCCCTACGGCTCTAGAAGTGAAAAGTTTGGCCTAAGAAGCAATTGAGCTAAGTGGCCTGAGACCTCCAATGGAGGCTGAACTGGGGCAAATGGTGGCAACAACTCAGAGATATGATCCTCGATGGGAACCTTGGGACCCTGATCACAGGTTCCATAGAAGGTGGGCCAACAAAGGTATTTGTAAGGTCTTCTGACAATGCCGCTTCGTTATCCTTAAAAGGGGAATTAGTAGCCTGAAAGACAAGCTCATCTAATTGTACGTCGAGATCCATGTCCCTTGTCGATGATTCTTCCAGTGGAAAAATGCCCTAATCTCAAGTGATTTCCTCTAATTCCCTAATACCAATGAATTGTTCTCCTTCTTTCTTCTTAGCCATCACTTTCTCTTCTACTACTATCCTCAGTCTTTCTTCTTCTTCAACCTTCTTCCTCTCAATCTCACCCTCTTCCTGCTTCTTTCTCTCTTTCTCTTCTTTTCTCTTTTCTCATTCTCGCTTCTTTTCCCTCTTTTCTTTCTCTTTGGCATCCTCTTTTCTCTTGTCTTCCTCTGCTTGTCGATTTCTTTCTTCTTCTTCTTTCTTTCTTTCTACATCTTCTACATATCCTTTTTCCTCTTCTTCTTTCCTTTTCATCTCTTCTTCCTTTCTCTTTTCAATTTCTTCATCCTCATATTTCTTCCTCTTCCTTTCTTCCCACTTCTTATTCTTATCTCTTTTTCTCCTCTTCCTCCTCATTCATCTTCTTTTCCTTAGCTTGCTTCTCTAGTTCGAATTGCTCGTCTTCTTCTTCTTCCTTAGACCTCATTTTTTGGCTTAGGACCTCGAGTTCAAGTTTTATTTTCTTTAGCAATTGTTCTTTCTCTTTGATCTCTTGGCGTAATCTATCTTCAATAGAGATGAAGACTGCTTTCATTTTCTTCGTCGACAGGCCAACTTCCTACACAGCTTGTTCCTCAACACTTGATTCAACTTTGACGGCTTGAATTGCTGCCTTTTGTTGATCAACCATTTCTTTCACAGACAAGTTTTTGATCTCTTCCTGATGTCTCAACTTCCTCAAACCCCTATCTTGCTATTTGTTTGAGCGAGAGTGAACCAGGAGAGCAGGTACAACACAAAGAAGAGCCACTGGAACAATGTTATTTCATTAGAACTAATGAAAAATAGAAAGAGGCAATGGAAATTTAAAGAAGCTAACCTATTAATAGAAAAGCCTCGTACAAGGGACACAGTCGACTCTTAATCTAGCTCATCGATTCTCGAACAAACTCCAAAAAAGTAGACCACCAAGTGTCGAACGAAGGAGTCAACTCCGAAACTCCATTAAATGGTGGGACATGAAGTTATGACACCGTTAAAATATATTTTTTCATCTGCTCAAGGAATATTTATTTTGAGCCAGGAGGTCAAGTTTTTCACGAGAATTTAATATAAAAATGGGGGGAGGTAGAATACATTGAACCAGCCCAAATTGTCGAGCACATATATTAGGGCAGTAAGCCTCGACATACTCGGACTTGTGAAAAATAGGAAGATCCCTATCATGAATGCAAGATGCCTAGGTCCTTAAGGCCCAGAGTCTAGAATGTGCGGGTTTTGGCTGCCAAGCAAGGTACTTCGTAGAGCCAAATTGCTTGTCTCGAAAAGGCAAAAAATAGATATCATAATGAACCCACTGCTTGTCAAGAATGACATCAATACATTGGGCAAAGGGAGAAGATGATTCAGGGTGCCTAGCTTTGAGCCAATATTGTGCATAGCAAGATGGGATAGGAGCTTGTTAGTTCAATGGAACAGTGGATAGACTTGGGAAGTAGGCATAAATTCATAGCTAGAGAAACCACAATGGCTCATTGACTAACCTAGAAAGCCTCTCTTAGGTCAGGGACCAAAGCAATTGATAGGGAAGAGCAAGCAAGAATAGACCAAGGGTCAATCGACGATTCAAGGCCAAGGCTGTAGCTATGAACTCAAATCCCAGAGTAATTCACTTTGAGGATGAGGAAACCATGAACTTGCACAACCAAAAGAGATAAAAAAGAACATTCTTCTTGAAATGTTACCTCACTATCAGGTTTACCCATCTCACGAGAGAGAAAAGAGGTGTATCAAAGACGAAAAGACTCAAAAGGATAGTGAAAAGAAGGTCGAGATGGATCACTAAAAGTCAGAAGAATGACTTCACCATCAAGTGGGACATTGATAAAATGATTAATGTCAGCCAAGGTGACTGACATTGGACCTTTTGGAAGCAGGAAACAATTCGAGGTGGGAGATCAAAAGACTACAAAGGCGAAAATAATAGACTAATTAAAAAGGGTATCCGATTTAGATGAAATGATGGCTTCAGTGATACCGGGCTTCTCCCATTTCTTACACTTTTGGGCGAACATGCAATCTACCCAATCAGCCCACCAACGGTTGGACTTGTACCAAAAATCGGGCTCGAGCTTCTTCTCTCATTCACCCCAGTCAATGCCCTCAGTGTAGAACAACGGGGCTCCATGGAGATCAATAGGAAAGTAATGAGGCATTTGTGGAGGGGTTTCTCTAAAAAAGGCTTGACCAAGGCCGTAACATAGGACCTCAGAGCTCGAAGAAGTGGCCTCAAGGAGCATCTCGATGAGGATTTCCATCGACATGGCTCTGTCGGCCATGCTTAAAGTACACAATTTTTTAGCCCCTATCACCACAGTATCATATTCAATTATGAGGATCTGTTCTTCCTCCCTTTGCTAGATAGGAGTGGACGACTTGGTGGATTCAATATCAATAGGCGCGGTTTGCTTCACTCTGGCCATAAACGATGATGAAGAAAAGAAGAATGAGTGGAATAAGAAGAAGAAGACAAAAAAGCTAAGAGCAGGGGAGTGTCGATTAAGAAAAGAATATGGGTTTCTTGAGTTTGAAGCAATATTTATAGGCGACGACTAATGTGACAACACCAGTACTAAAAAATGACGGGAAACAACACGTGTCTAGTTAGGTTTCAAACCATACATATTTGGGGGGCATTTATTAACCCATATTTTGAAATCCACCAGTCAATAAATGACATGTGGAGTCAGGTAACAGTGCAAAGAATGATTACAGGATGTGCTACATTGGATAGAAGATGAAGCGAGTGGTACGCCTTAGCGAGTGACAACTATCCCCATATAAAGTAATGTTCAATCTAGTCAGCAAGCGGGAGACCCACGATTCAAACTGAAAAACGGATGGAAACGAACATGGGAGAAAAACAATGTCTTCATGGGAGAACTTCTATAAATAAAGAAGACGAAAAATACAGTACGAATCATCACCATCATCAACAATATCTTTTATTTGTAGTAGTAACATTAGAATAGGCATAGTTAAATCTAATAGTAACTCGTTCCTATAGTGATTCAAAATCATGTATCAAGCGATTCAACGAAATTCTTCTAAGAGAAGGACATTGGCCAATTTGTCTTATTCGAAGAATCGGATTCAATGAAGTCCTCCTTCAACATTAGAAGAAAGACAACAGTTAATCTGCTTGTTCGAATGTATCTTTGTAATTAACATTGTATTCTGCATTTCTAATTTAGTGAATTTTTCTTTCTATTATTAATATTGGTGACATTGTTCTATTGTAAAAGTCCCCAGTTTAGAGGCATTACCGAACCTAAACCCTTTTGATAACCCAAATTGGAAGAACCACCCACGGGTTTCATTAATAAGTAAAAGAATTTTTGTTGACCACCAACAGTCATACCAAACCAACCCCATTAGGGGCGGATCACCCATTCAACCCACCCCAAACTACTCATACATCTTGATGATTTCAAGGATAATCCAATCCGATCCGGATTTGATCGTCTCGATCGGCCAGTCTTGGTCTTTCCTTTCACTGCTTGTTGTCGGATGACCAATCCTGGTCACAGGTTTTTAAATTACTATTAATCTTGATTAAAATTTCAACCGTCTTTGGGTCCAGGAGTTCCGTTCACTCTGTAAAGTGTAAACCGTCACAATTTCACAGCCACAGATAAACAAAAGGATCAACATATAACACACCACGACCTTACTTGAACAGGAACATATAAGACTTCTGGTCTTCTTCACTTGTGAAAAACAACAATTGGTGCTTACAACAGGGGTAGAGGATTCAATGCAAAAGAGATAGATAATTATAGATGACCGTAAAAAAAAATGTGAAAACAACAACAAAATCAACATGATAAACCACAAATCACAATCGTCCCAGCAAATCTTGCCATCATCATCCCATCATAGTTTGGTTCATCGGAGGCACCATAGCAACTTGCTGCTGCTGCATGTTCTGATTCTTCGATACGTTTCCAAGCCATCCTGCAAAATATTTCAAAAATAGAATAAAATAAATGGCTTGATAATAGATGCAAGTATATATGATTATGAACAAGCCATTGTTTTCTCTTGGCTTGGAGTTCTTCTGTTTTACCTATGGAAGGGTCGACCCCTCTGTTTCTGAGTTCCCTATACTCTTGACAGAGAGCACAGGGTTCACAGAGGAAATGAGTGATCCAGTCTGGTGCCGGGGCCTCTACAAGGCCATATGTGCTCCTCAGCTTGGTTCGATAAGTGCACGATAACAAGCACGGTAACCCGATCAGAAATGCTATCCCACCGTAAAGTAGCCCGCTCGTCCCACATGCTACATCAGACCACAAACACAAGCAGATAGCAAATCAGATTCAGTTTCCACTGAGATGGATCGAGCTGCATCCACACAAGGACTGATTCTACTTACTGGTGTGGCCATTGTCGACGATCTCCGCAACCTGCCCGAATGTCAAGCATGGGAAGAAGGCCGTGGCAAGAGCTGCAACAACGTAATAAACAATTACAATTTTTTTCTATTGAAATTGCATTCAGAAGTTCAAATATATATGTAAGGATCCGACCCCTCCTCCGGTAACTACAATGTCCAGTACTGGTATTGGACTTGCCTCATGGTCTCTCCCAAAAAGGAGTCGTTGCCTTTAGAGGTCCAAGCTTAGAAATAAGTAAGCCTCCTTCCTCTCACTAAGCGACGTGGGATCTTACGATCCACCCCTTTTAGAAAAGAACGGGCACACGTTCTCGTGTGCACACTATGAAGCGGAACCTGGTTCTAATACCCCCCCTGTAATGATTTCTCTCGCTCCAATTTTGTTTTTTTGGCTTGACCCCCTTGTCTCTCCCGAAAACATGTCGTTACCTTAAGGGTCTGAGCTTACAAATAAACCCAGCCACCTTCCTCTCGTTAGGTGATGTGGGATCTTACATATATAAACAAAGGGAAAGAAAAGATTTTTATTCCTCACCGTTGTTTGGATCATCCATGCAATCGAATAGTCCGGTCGTCCAAGCCCCCGCCTGCACAGGTGTCTGCGGCAGATACTGCTGTTGCACAGGAATGCCGTGTACAGCGCCATTTTGGTGAACTTGCTGTGGTTTGTGTGGAGACGGTGGCTGCTGCTGATAAGCTTGTGGATTAGGTTGTGGTTGATAATTAGGTGGGGGAAATTGCACCGGCTGAGGAGGAGGATAACCGCTTTGAGGAGGGAATGGTTGTGGATTAGCTTGAGGTGGATAATTTCTTGGAGGTGTCTGAGGTGGGTACGTCGGAGTTGGTTGCGGTTGTGGTGGGTACGTCGGAGTTTGCTGTGGTTGTGGTGGGTAAGTCGGAGTTGCCTGTGGGTGTGGTGGGTACTGTGGTTGTGGAGTTGGATACATGGGATTTGTATGTGGGTTCTGTGGTGTTGCTTGTGGTTGTGGTGGGTACTGTGGTTGTTGATGAGTCGGATACATGGGATTTGTTTGTGGGTTTTGTGGTGGGTATTGTGCCGGCTGAGGAGGTGGTGGTGGTTGCTGGAATTGTTGTTGGTTTGTTGGGTCATTTTCCGGTGCATAGGATGGCTGGGGTACATAGCTCTCTTGGGGATTTTCTTGGTTGTAATGAGACTGATAGGCAGCCGGAGATGCCTCAGGAGCACCTGTAGTGTTATTTTCTGGTGCATATTGATATTGTCCCTGTTGTGGGTTAGATTCCGGCTCCAAAATTTCTGGTTGGTATGGAGATGGAGGGTCTGCTTGCAAACGGCCCATTTGCTCCTCACTCTTGGTCTATGGATCTATGAGATACTCAACTCACAAGAGAGAGAGGGAGAGAGCAGTTTATGGGTCTCTATTCTCTAAGAAACTCAGCTTGGAGAGAAAAGAATGAGAAGATAGCTATGTATAGAAACTTGGAGAGAGAAAGAAAAGCACTGAATCATTATACGCCAATGCAAAAATGTTGACTTGTTTAGGGTCGTTCAAGGGCTCTAACGCGCAATATCTTGGCAAAATAAAATAAAGTCAGGACGCGTCGACCATGAGAGAGTTGACATTTAAAGATTGGGACTTTGGACTTTAAAAACAAAGTCTCGAATTACAGCTGGCTTAAAAAGAGGCGGAGAACCGAACCATGTGCACCGTTTTTTTGGCATTGGTTGCTTACAACAACAATAATATCTTAATCCAAGTTGCAATTAAGTGTGACTTGCAATAGCAATTCCTTGTCACTAAAAATTCTGATATGCCCTATTTATTACATTCCCTCCTGCCATTAGAACGTCTGTCTTTTAGATTACTTTAAATGTCTCATTTCACTATATAAACAAACAAAGAGTATTTTCTTTAGCTTTAGATTTTTTTTTTTTTTTCTTTTAAGTAAATGTTTAATGCAATACGAAAACAAAACAAAAAAAAGTTAATGTTTAATGCAATTCCAAATTTATTTATTTATTTTTTTTTTTATGAAAATATAGAATCTAAACATCGATAAGTATTTGTTTGTTATTTAACTATGTAATATTTTCACAAAAAAAAAAAAAAAAAAAGGAAAACTATGTTACATAATTGCCGTCAATCATTGAAAGTAATCAAGTGGGAAACGCAAATTGAGCCGATGATGTTCCTGTCTGCTTGGTTTATGAATGCCACGAATTTGGAAACGGCCATCTCTATATCATGGCTGCAAAGGTAATTAGGCAAATTGGATGGTACAGTGCTTCACTTGCTCAGTAATCCCTGCTGTCCATGGGGTTTGAAACCCTGACACCTCTCTTGGAAGGGTCACCCCATGCGATCACAACCTTACTAGTTTTCAGTAGCGGTAGCACCGAGCCAAGTTTTGTCCAGTTTAGCTCAGGCTCGTGAAGGCAAATCTCAAGCTCATAACAAACCTAAGTTGCCGAGCTCAGGCTCAGCTTGGCCCGGGCTTGTAACAATAGACTCGGCTCATTAGCTAGGAAAAAAAGACCCAACAGCCTAATGAGCCATTAACCCATTTTTTCCTTATTGAACATTACTATTTTCATATATATATATATATATATATATATATATATATATATATATATATATATAAAAACCGAGCTTCTAGTGAACTGCGCTTAATGAAGTTTGGTCCAATCTCATTTAGAAAACAAACTCAAATCCAAGCTTAGAGGCTCGGCTCATTGTCATCCCTAGTTTTTAGCCACATTGTACTGATATTGGAGTTTTGAGATTGATCATCTCCGATACATTGTACCAGGCCCACTACATCTCAATTAAAACGAGGTCCCTTCATCCTTTTTTTTTTAATATTCTGTTTCACTTTTATATAAATGTTATTTATTTATACGTATTGTGGAACAAGCTGATAAATGCAACATCATGGAAATCAGATCATGTATCTATCTAAGCATTTCTCTTTTTTTTTTACTCGGCAAAATAAAAAATGTAGCTTCCTTTCAGTTAAATAAGCCCCACTATTCTCCACGTCGCGCTTCACCAAGATTGCATATTTGAATGGTCAGCAAACATGCTGGAATAATCACTCGCAACGTTGAAATATTTGAAAGCCATGATGGAAGTTTTGGTTGAGACCATTGAGTCCCAAAAGAACAATAAGCTCCAAGCCTGAGAGGGAAATGCTATTACCAACAAGGCCTTTCGATAATGCAAGTAAAGATGCCTTCTTATAGTAATTTTGGTTATTTTTTAAATAATTCAAAAAGCACCACTTCAATGATCAAAATGTCCACATACACACACACATACGCAAATTGCTTCAATTATCCAAAAGTCTTCTTGGTAAATATCATTTTCCTTTTTTTTCCTCACTAAAACCGCCATTCTGATTAATGGGATGTTCATTTTATAGAAAATAATCATTGGCTAATGGGATAAGCTCATAGACTACTACAAGTTGTTGCCAACGTACCGGTAGAAGACATCCTCACCTAGGTAGGTTCATTTGAGCCACTTAATCAGCATTTTCCTTCCTGCATATTCAATTTCAAGTGGGTTGGTATCTTAGCTTGTAGTCTTGCACTGCAGGAAACATATGTGCTGTGAGTTTGACCTTGACCATTGGTAACTGCTTCGTAAGTCAGATGAAATTCATGAACATGATTTGCATTGCACCAACGTTTTCTTGAGAGAGAATTATTCATTATTCTAACTTAGCTGCTTAATTTTGAATTGATTCGTGACTTTTGGAAATGACCTTCACATATATATATATATATATATATATATAAAAGACGTGATTCATAAAACAAAGAGAGACTTATCCCAATACCTGGAAAAGCCTAGACTGTATGCTATAGACGGTAGACCTAGCTACTACTAAACATTCTGAAGCTATACTTCTTTGCCTAGACATCTCATTTATATCTTCGATTTGATTTTCATATAACTTTTCACAATTAATAATGATGAAACATTTATCTTGCAGATTTTTATTTGAAGTGTATTTGTAGACACAAATTTCTTGCATGGAATAACACGAAAAGTGACCTTGAAAAAAATGGAAACTTTTTTTTTGTTACATTTTTTATATAAACACAGACCTCTGATTAACAATCAACATTGACGATGAAGATATGACAGTATATCTCTCTTTTTCAGATGTGTTGGTGTAGTTTTCTTTTCAATCTAGACTTTAAGTTTTATTGATAATGAATAAAATACCGTAATCTTGTACTCAGGGTCATGTGTGACATATCTCTAAGACCACAAGAAGTGTTCTTCTCTCTAGCCATGATGGAGAGAATTAAAAAAAAATGTCATGAAACTTCAAACAAGTAAAAAGCTTTTGAAATGCTTTGGAATTTCGGAGCTTTTCTTCTTAGTGTGTCAAAAGCTTTGTCTAAACCTAAATGGAGAGTAGCAATGGAGGAAGAGATCAAAACTCTTGAAAAGAATGGTACCTAAGCCATTGTTGATCTTCTAAAGTAAGGGAATCAATAGTGTAAATTGAGTGCTCATAGTAAAGCTTCATTTGGATGGGATAGCTAAGAGGCATAAAACAAGTTTGGTTGCAAAGTGATATACCCAAACGAATAGTATTGATTATTAAGAGACTTTTACCCCAGTAACAAAAACTTATTCAATAAGGGTTCTTATATCTCTCATAGCTAATTAAGAATGGCCCTTGCTAAAATTTGATATGAAAGATGCTTTCCAACATGAGATCCTGAAGAAGTATACATGTGTCCTTTATTTGGCCTGCAATATTTATCTACTAGAGGTAAAGTTCACAGGTTGAAGAAGGCTTATGGTCTAAAACAATCTCTGGTGCATGTTTGAGAGATCCAGTAGTGCTATAGTGAAAAATAGTACAAGTTAAGCTGATCATATATTGTTTGTTAAGTATCAAAATGATTGGGTTATAACACTTTTGTTTATGTTGATGACATTGACAAAAATATTACAAGTGAAATAAAAAATCCAAAGCATTAATCAATAAAATTTGAAATTGAAGGCTTGGGTCAGTTCAGGTGTTTTTATAGGATCAAGATTGCTAGACCCGATAAATGGAATTCATCTCACAATGAACATATGCACTCGACCTCCTACAAGTAACAAGTCTGGAGGTAGTAAGTCGTGCGATACTCCAATTGATCCCAATCATTGACTTGAGGATACAATGATGATCATCTCATTGATGCAAGGATATACTAGAGATTAGTGAGACGTCTCATATCTCAACCTAGTAAGACCAGATATTGATTATGTTTTAGGTATTCATAAGCCATTTTATGCATGCTTCAACTATAATATATATACAGGCTGCTTATCAAGTTCTTAGATATTTGAAAAGAATTCCTGATAAAATCTTCTTATATGCTAGGCAAGACGACTAAAGGGTATAAGTCTACACTAATGCTGACTCTGTAGAATTGGTATTAGATAGGTAATCCACATCTGGCTACTGCATCTTCATTAAGGGTAAGTTAATCACTAGAAGGATTAAGAAACAATCCATGATTACAAGGACAAGTGCAGAAATAGATTTTCAAAATGGCCCATAGACTGTGAGTTCCTATGGTTGTAGAATCTTCTAAGTTGCGATTTTCAATTGGAGACAATGAGGATATACTATGATGAAAAAATGCCTATTAGTATTGCACATAATCCAGTCCAACATGACAAGACCAAAGATATAGAGGTGGATTGGTATTTTATCGAGGAAAAGCTAAAGTCAAAAAGCTTTTATACACCTTTTGTGAAGACTGGAGACTAGTTAGCAAATTTTTAGTCTAAATAGCCCTCATTTATATAGTATTATTGGTACGTAGGATATCAATGACATTTCCCCACTAGTTTGAGGGAGTGTGGAATAATGTGAGTTATACATAATAAGGGTATTTTTTCATTTTTTATATTTCAATGGTATATTCATTATTTTTTTTCAATGGTATATTGATTATTATATGGTATACCAGATATATTTTCTAACACTTCTTTAGTACAAATACAATGAGAGGAAAAACTAAATACTCTACTCTAATTTTCTCTTTCTCTTCTCCTTTTCTCTCTCTTCATCACCAAACCCTAGAATACCTCAATCATTTACAAAATCAACTTAGTTTTCAATCTCTTTAGATTGGATAATCTTTTCTTTAAAAGTTTCTACCTTATCAACTTTTACTTCATTCTCACCGAGGAAAGTAAATTGAATATGAATGTCTTCTACATGGACCATTTGAAGGCAACTTAGAAATAGTTGTCAAAAGCTAACCTTTGCTAATCTCGTTCTTTGAAATTCTTTGTCTATTTTCCATCAAAAGAAAAGAAATCAGAATACAAAGTATCAGCCTTAAATAGTGTAAGCTTTTTATTGAATAAATTGCATAGCTCCAAAAGAATATACTATTGGTTTTTACCACTGTTGATGTTATTCACTAATGTGAGTGTTCTATTCACACAAAGATTCAAACGACAGATTGGTATTAATCTTGAAATACTTTATATACCATGGATAGTTTCATGATTAAAGCCATTAATGAACAGCACTTAGCTTTTAGATTATTGGTGTCTCGCAAATAAGTTGCAGATGCATCAATAAGTAATTCAGAAGACTTTTATTGGTATGACTTTTGCGACTCCACTGGATATGATGGTTGATATAAAAGAACATGCAAATTGGGATACAACAATAGACTGAAAAAAAATCCTTCAAATCATGGTCTTCCTACCCTAGTATGTAAGCATTCCCTGACATCTGCACTACCAGAGTATTGAATACTTTAGCTGCACCTCCATTAGTTGCGTTCCATAGACAACGCGCTTAGATTTTTACTGATCCTTCGCCCTCCTGTTGAAGCATGAATTCCCTCTTCATTTCTTCTAAAACAGAGTCATTGGTGCTGCCAAGGAAAACATAAAACGTCATCCATATTGTAACAATCATAGATTTAGAGGCTCAACCTACTCCTTTTTTCTTTTTTCTATTTTTTTTTTTTTTTTGGGTGGGGGGGGGGTTGATCTAGTAATGTTCAGA
>JAOXJP010037290.1:0-12529 GCA_025762735.1 Platanus orientalis
GGGGGAGATTGTTGATGTATGTCAATCCCATGGTCAATTGGGTAGTGGTGGAAGTCTTGTAAGTGTCTTATGATCTCACAAGTTCAACACATGAAGCCAAGAAGGACCTAAGACCCAAGGAAGAGACAGGAAAGTTAGCACACCAAGGACGGTATAAAGCATGCATGCATATCATATTGAATGCCTATAATATATTTGACATTATAATTGAGTAGACACATTGAAGCACACACACACATTTGGGCTAATTTAACAAGGGATTAATAGCAACCACAAGATAAAACTAAAAAAGGGTAAATTAATCAAGAAATCCTATTCAGACCCCCTCTAGGATTACTTTAGAGCAATTTCAGAATATGACCAAAAAAGATTACTGTCATCAGAGACATGTCAGTCCCAAAAAACATAAATGAGCTCAAGAGTCTGTAGGGGAGTCTAGCGTACATCCGATGATTCATCTCTAATCTTTCAGGACGGTGTCGGCCCTTCGCCAGACTCATGAAAAAGGGAGTCCTATTTGTTTGGAACCAAGTCTGTCAAAACACTTTTAATGGCATCAAGGAATACCTGTCGAATCCACTAGTGCTCATGAGCCCCACGCCAGGGAAGCCAATGTTGTTATATGTCATGGCACTTAATACATCTTTAGGCACCTTGCTCGCTTAACATAACAAGGAAGGGAAGGAACACACTTTGTACTAGCTCAGCTGTATTATGGTAGGCACATAATTGAACTATGCGCCCCCATTGAAATAATCTACTTGGCCCTGATCTTTGCATTACAGAAGTTACGACACTATCTCCTCACTATTACCATACATCTCACTTCTAGGGCTGACCCACTAAAATATATCATGAGCCGCTTGTCCATTCAAGGTCGATTGACCAAATAGACTGTCTTCTTATCTGAGTTTGATATTCATCACAACCCACAACGTGCAGTCAAGGGGCATGCCCTCATAGACTTCTTAGTTGCCCATCCAATTTTGGATGATTCCCCTCTCTGGTTTAACCTACTAGATGAGGAAGTCATATAGGTTGTCGTGAAGAAAGATTGGGAAATGTACTTTGACGGTGCATCAAGAGGACTTGTCAGTGTACCAAGTGATAATTCATATTAGTCCTCTGGAATCGGCATTGTTTTTGTTACACCAGACAATGGGATCATCATGCACTCACTCACTCTGAGTTGAGGATGCTCCAACAATGAGACAGAGTATGAAGCCTTAATAGCATGACTTAAAATAGCCTTGGAAATCCCTGTCAAAGATCTTATTGTCTACGGCGATTCCAAGCTCATTATTCGGAAGATGAATAACCTCTATCATATCAAGAAGCCATGTCTCATGCCCTACTCCAAGCATGCTAAAGACTTGGCAAGCTTCTTCAAACGCCTATAAATCAAGCATGTTCGACGAGACTCCAATAGTCAAGCAAATGCCCTTGCGGATCTCGCAACATCACTCACTCACCCGAGAGATGACTACCTTACTATTCACATAGGTAAGCGATGGATCATACCTCTATTGGCTAAAACTGAAGAGACCGCTTCAGTCTGCAACCTAGAGCTTCAACAAAATTCAGTAACAACTTTGGGAGAGGAGTCTAATAGTCCAAAAATAGACTGGCATGCCCCTATCATGGCACATCTATGGAATATAAATGAACCCGCAGTTCCAGTATAGCAGGCAGAGATACGACGATGCACACCACATTTCACTATTCAAGACAACCAGCTCTATAGGTGATCATTGGACAATCTCCTTCTGCGCTGCTTATCTTTGGATGAAGTGGCTTAGGTCATGCATGAAGTACATGTCGGAGTGTGGGGTGCACAACAAAGTGAACCAAAACTACAACCCCAATTGAAGATGTAGGGATACTACTAGCCGATGATGGCTTCAGACTACATTGATTACGCTAAAAGGTGTTGCGTTTGTCAATCTCACAACAATTATGGACATCTTCTAGCAGTGCCTTTACATGCTACATCATGTTCTTGGCCCTTTGCTAACTGGGGCATGGACATTGTCAGACCAATAAATCTGTCTTCCACTAAGGGCCATCACTACATCCTCACGATAACTGACTACTTCTCTAAATGGACAAAATCCATAGCATTACGAGAAGTCAAGAATTCTAATATAGTCTGGTTTATCAAGGTCCACATAATCTATAGATTTGGAGTCCCTGGCAGGATCATCACTGATAATGGTCAACCCTTCATCAATCCGCCCGTATATCGCCTCATAGAAAAATATCACATCAAACTTGAACACTTATCAAGATATTACCCTCAAGCTAATGGCCTAGCGGAAGCATTCAATAGAACTCTCTACAAAATCATGACGAAAATGGTGTCCACGTATAAGAAAGATTGGCAAGAGCGCCTTCCAGAGGCATTATAGGTGTATCAAACTACGTTCTGAACCCCAACATAGGCAACTCTATACTCCCTTATGTTCGGGGTAAAATCTATCTTGCTTATAGATGTTCAAATGTCATCTCTACAAGTCGTAGTCCATACTAGTTTAAGTGATACAAAAGCCACCAAAATCTGCATCGTTGAGTTAGAGGCTCTAGATGAACACAGACTCGTTGCACAATAAACTCTGGAATTATATCAAGTCAGGATGGCACATGCATACAACAAGAAAGTCAAGCTTCGATCTTTCATTAAGGGTGAACTTGTTCTCTTAACATGATTACCATTGGGCCCCAATAAGTGAAAAGAAGGAAAATGTGTTGCCAAATGGGATGGCCCTTATGCCATCGAGAAGGCTTACCCACATGGTGCTTACCTCTTACGGGATGTTGAAGGCAGCCAAGTCCTCCCAGTCACAAATGCTCGATTCCTAAATAAATACTATCCTTAAGAAGAGGTATTGGCTTTAGGGAACTATGTCAGTATAATCATGTTTAACATGGGTACATAGGCAATCTGAGCCTCATGTCTCAAATGTAACCGCATTTCAAAAAAAAAGCCAATCTTTTTGAAAACCAGCAATGGAAATGTGCAACAATGAGGCGTTCCCCATTCTTAGGTGCAAAAAAAGGGATAAATCAAAATAAAAATGTGTGATGGAAAGGGCATGGTAAAAATCTTTATCAGCACCACGAGTTAAAGAATCCTATCATGGCATGATCAAATTCTCGCTGATTTCATTGAAAACCAACAATGGCAACAAAGTGCAAAAATTAGGCGAACCCCAAACCTGGTGGGCATCCAATAATTGAACTACGATTTGTCTTGATCATGTTAAAGGGTATGTAGGCAGTCTATCCCCATATGATAGATGCAGCCCCATCATCATCAAATTCCCAATCTCTTCTCGAATACTATGTTATTAAACAACATCGTTCAATGACATACTCCTTGAGGGGGTACTTAGGCTCATACAGCCTCCTCCAAAAAATTTCACACACCATGTTACACATTGAGATACCAAGATAATTCAAATCAGCCTACACAATCCATGCAATTAAAATAAAATAAAAGAAGAGAAAAAAAGAAAAATAATCAAGTTGGCTTGTCAGCCATGGAGTTAAGGCGGCAATTTCTCCTCACATACCAAAACAAAAAAAAGAAGCATTGTTTAAATAGACATAAAATTGGTCGATTGGCCATCCACAGCCTTAAATACTAAAAGTTCATAAAAGCGCACATCCAGGAGCATGCCTCACATCCTCAACCTTCTTCACCTCAGACCTAAGAAAATCACAAAGTTTCTCATAAATAGTAGCCAACACCTTGGCATGATCCTCCAAGAGCGTATGAAGTACATCCGTCTCCTTCTCAGCATGCTCCCCCCTATACACAGCCTCACCCGAAAGAGGGTCCTCTGCATTAATTGCCCTCTGTTGAAGTTCAACCATGTAGCAATCCATCATAGCAATAGCATGGTGGGTTGACCTATCCACTTGATCAATGAAATCTTTGCAAACCTCTATACGGTTTATCAACCTATTAAAGCACTCCTTGAGTACCTTCATTTATGCCATGAGGGCATCAGCCTGATCCGATAGGGGCATAAGCTCTTCCAACACACATTCTCACTAGGATGCCAAGTCAGATCTTGATATCCTCCTCTCTAAGGCACAAGCAGACCCCATCTTCCGACCCTCTCAGCACTTGTGTCTCCTTCGCATCGGCCACATCTGTAAGAATGTCAAGCAAGTATACTACAGTACCCTTGAATTCAAGGTTACGCATCCGGGCCTCAATACAGTCCACAATACTCATGATCTCTTCCTTCACAGAAAGAATGTCCACTTCCTCGGGAGTGAGAGCAATGAGCCGGTAGATCAGGGCATTTTGTTCCTTCCAAGCTTGACTTTCTCGTTCTACCAGCTCAGCGGGGTAAGACCCACCGGCACATCTGTGACATGGATTACCAGTAAGGTATTACAAAAGGAAATTTACTAAATAAAACAAAAAAGTACCAGCATAGAAAAGACAATCCTTAGCTAGATCAAACGGCAGTGTTGAACCTTTAACAGACTGTTCAAAATTGGATGAAATTGCAACCGAGACATCCCCTAATGCTAGGGCAGGAGTAGGAACTTGCTGCCTTGCTTGAGATCTGGTAAACATCCTTCATGCTGGAGCCGCAGAAGACTCACCGACCTTTGGTACACTGGTTCATTGCCGCCTGGGACCCATAGTCGGCATGCAACAAGATATCATGAGTATAAACACAAATAACACATGAACACCATTCTCAGAGTTCAACTAAGTACGCCTCGCGAAGTGCAGTCCCTCGCGAAGAGTGGACTCTTGCAAAGAGCACGCCCTTGAGAAGGAAGAACCCTACATGAAAGGGAAGGTTCTCACGAAAAGTAGTCCCTCACAAAGAGCAACACTTCGTGAAGAGAAATGTCACGCGAAGAATGTGTTCCCACAAAGATCTTCCACATGGCTCAATCAGCTTGTAGAAAGGGAGAGCCATGAAGGGATACCCCGTGATTCAATCAACCCCGAAGGGGTGAACCACAAGATGGGTTTGCAAGAAAAATTGGGTATAGCCTTGTGAGTCTATCCCATTAGCCAAACTAGTTCGTTGGAATGAAACCACTGCTAACAAGAACAATCGGGGAGGTGAACAAAACTCTATAGATTGAATAGTACTTAGGCAAAATTTCCCATAATCAAAGCAAGAAACGAATATCAATACAGGATGACTCCTTCGTTCATGAAGCAAGAGCAAACCAAAAGAAAATAAGGTCGAAAAGTTGGTAGAAACGAATGTTTACAAGAAAGTAAAAGACTTTGCAAGAATAGTAAAATTTAAAGAATTCCTTCATTCATACTGAAACGAACAAACATAAACAATGAACAAGAAATTCTTACCTGAAAAGAAAGAAGAATTGGTGGCCTAAAACGAAGAGGATGATCAAACACAGTGAAGACTCGGCAATTTTTCTCCAAGAATCTTCTAAAAGAATGAACTGTTATAGAATGAAGAAAGAAGATGAGCCTTGGAAGCAGTTATAAAGGAAGGGCAAACGTGTCCTTTCACAAGTGCATGGGAAATGAATGCGTCATAAATAAGATGGAAATACAAAGCATCGCACACCTCACTCGTATTGGTTACAAATTTGTTCGCAAGGACTACTTGCGAAACAAGCAAAATCATTCACAAACAGTCGAAGGAAATGATGCTTGACCCTGCAAGAAAAATGATCTCTCGCGAAGATATTAATGCTCACGAATGATGACCCCTCGCGAATGGGATGACCTCTCACAAAGAATAAAACTTGAAAATAGTCAACCTCACATGGCTCTCATAATGACAAAAATCACTTAACTTTGATGAAATCAGTTCCTCACATTGCTCTTATAATGCCAAAATCATGGCTCTCATACTACCAAAAATCATTTGATTCTGAGGAATTTAGTTCTTCACATTGCTCTTATAATGCCAAAATCATGGCTCTCATAATGCCAAAAATCATTTGACTTTGATAAAGTCAATCCCTCACATGGCTCCCACATGATAACAAGACAAGAAAGTAAATGCAAGATGACAAGACAAGAAACACAAAAGAAAATTTTCACCAGCATGGAAAATAAAAGTACAAAATGATATCCGAGCATTATAAAAAAAACGAGACATCCCATTATCATTGAGCAGGTGCCCCAAAGGCAATATGGAAATCCCTGAACACTGACTGGTAGTGGTTTAGAAGCTCTCGCGCTCATTTCTTGACTATTGTGGTCTTCGCCTGGGAGCATACCACCTTCATCTTCACGTTAGTCAGATTTTGTTGTAACTCGTCTCGCTCAATGATTTAGGTCACGCATTCTCCATCTGCTTCAATACAACGAGTTATGAACTTCTCAATATGGCATACGTTCTCTTCAATGTCCTTAACCTTTTCAACAATCCACACATGCAAGGCTTTGTCTTCTACAAGCAGAGCTCTAGCCACCTCCTCTTTCTCGCATGCCTTAGCTACGAAGGAAGAATCTTAGTCAAGTTTTTCAAGCAACTCTTGTATTAAAATACCCTCTATAAGGGTGTCAAAATAAACTTCCATGGCATGATGCACCCTTTCATTACGGACATCTTGTTTTATAAGAGACAAAGTGACAAAAGCATCAATTCGAGCATTAGGGAGATCTGGTGTAGCTGGTCCAATTAAGGCTGTATCCTTCAACAGCTGGCGACGCATTGCTCAAGCCTATTCAATTTTATAAGCCACGACTCTTCCGGCAAGAGTGGAAGGATTAGTATGGACAACAGGAATATCTGTGAAATCATATCATAGACATCAATAACAGATGACAAGTTATAAGGAAATGAACCATAAAAGAAGGCACTCGCCTTGCCAAATATCGGGAACATGAGTGTTAACCACGGGAATTATTGCATCGAGACTTGGTGAAAAGAGAAGTAACAAAAGTCAAGAAAGACAAATCTAACAACAAAATAATAAATGAAAGACAAGGGGTGCATATCATAGTTACCTGCTGTAATGTCAATCGCAAGGTCCATAGCGATATCACGCTTCAAGGATAACAGCTGATCAACAGTTCCTTCAGCAACAAGGACATCATTTTGATGTCTCAAAATTCATCCAAGACCTGGTTAACAGCATCCAAAAATCCTATCTTCTCCAAAATGCCATCAGCAACAAACCTAGGACTTTTATCAGTAATCTCTAAATCGTCACCCTCATCTTGAGGCATGCCCGCATTCACATGTTCATCAATGCACTCTGAAGACACCCCGACCTCGATATGGTGTCCGGTCATGTTCCTAGGATCCATTAGTACTTCCAATTAAACATCATCGATGGTTGTATATGCACTGGGGCATTTGTTAATAAAATAGGACCAGAGTGCGTTGGTTTGACTAGAGGTGTCTCAATGTCTATAGAGGGTGTTGACGTGACATTTCTGGTGGAAGCCTTGACAGCATCGACAGGTCGTTCTAAAGGTAAAGGGGTATGGAACCCAAGCACAGTCTCGGTGGACGTATTTTCAAGGAAGGGATTACTGGGAATACCTTCATCCAAACTTTGTTCTACTTTAACAACTCTTTCTTGAGTCATGAAGACTTAAGACTGTTGGATCATGACCAACTTAAAGGTCGACAGTAAGGGTCAAATTTACATCATCAGCAGTTCGCCCACTTACTTGATTGGTTGGAGGATCCACTGATTTCTCCATGATAGCCAGTTCAAGAATTACAATCTCAACATTCTCTTCTCCGGAGGGAAGGGCAGAAGCTAAGACCCTAATTCAAGGACCGCTCTTATAGGTCATCCATCAGTTTCAATAGAATCATCATCAGAAGACACTGTTGTGCCACCCATCTCTTGGATTCTATTAAGTTCAATGTCAGAAACAAGATCAGTCACACTCTCAACGGGAACATCAATTCGCTCCCCTGAGACTTATTCTTCCTCAGTAAAAGTTCTTAACTGAAGGGGGTCTTAATGATCTCCTCAACCATGCCCGACTCCGACTAGCCGGTGGACTCAACATTAACAACCACATCCTCCTCAACAGTCTTCATTGGTGGAACAGAGGGCTACGGCACAACGTCTGATGTCACCTAGACAAGTAATGAACAAAAATAAGGAAAAGGGTCAGACAATTAAGAAATAAAAAAACATATACTTAAAAGGAAAATGAGGCATGGGACCTTGTTAGTTATAGTCATATCTAAGACCGCACTTGGGTGTCTAGTCATTGGAATTTCTTCAGTGACTCCCTTCTCATTGGTAGCTCTAGATGAGCCACCCACCTCATATTCATTCCCCATAGGACCATAGGGGAATAACCGTGCAGCCTCTGCAGTCTTTTCTGAAAGTTCAATTGTCGTGGGTACCTGCTCGTCGTCCTGGTCGTCTGTCAAATCAGCACCACCTTGATCCTTCAAAGATAATAGATAGCCTCTGTGGTGTTAGGGAAATCATTGGCATCAACCTCTATTTGAAGATCCTCTCGGGTGTCTTTAGAATCTCGTAACCCTGCAAGAACCGGACGGAGAGTATCAATGGTCAACGAGTTTATGTCCAGCTGATCGAGACATTTACTTTCCTTACGAGAAATCCCAAGTACTTCTCGAATGATGGCCGCTTTGATCATGAAAGGAAAATAGGTGTATGATTCTAAGCCTTCCTAATGATTGAAATTGGTTATCCAGCGTGCCATAATTACCCAAGCTCACGAGCAGCTATGACTTCAACAGCATGACTATCAACTTCACCAAGCAGACCTACCGTGCCCAAGGACACCCTAGGAGTAGGTGATCTCATCCTTTCTATGAAATCGGCATCATGTACAGAGGGAGCAACATCACTTCACGACTCATCAACAATGTCATCTCCACCAAAATTGTCGATCTCATCATACAATTTCCTCTCCACTAGAAGAGCTAATGGCAGCCTTTCTCTTCTTATGGGATTTACCACGAACGCTTTTCTTTTTCTTCGTGAGATACTCATCTGAAACGTCTTTCTCACCATGAGATTTTCCCTTCTTCTCTGTGACAACCCTCACTACACTAAGGTTCGACGAATACTGAGCCAATCTCTTACTCAAATGCTTTCCAATACGGACTTAATTTATGCCATCGTCAAAAGTCATGCCAACATCTTTAAATTCTTTAGTCCTTTCATAGACTAAGAAATGTCGGCAGGAGTTAAACCACCAACGGTTAAAAGCACCATAAAAAAGTGTAGATCTTGTCGGCTTGGGTGGAACCTGGGCAATACTTCCATTTCCCGACTTCACAAAATATAGATAGGCTTGCTTCAATGCCGATTTATCCCCGGTAATGCCCTAGATCTACGAGTCAGGAGGAAGATTCTGAAGTTCCTGATGACATGCAAACTAGCAAGCCATTCGTTGAGGATTATACGGCTCTACACAAAAATGATTCTCCTAACGCCATGCCAAACTTCTACTTCTAAGGGACAGAGAGTAAAGCCACTTCAGACCTTCCAATGACCCATTATCGATCAAGGTCTTCTCCTTAATCAGATCATAGCTAGGAAGAAAATTAAAATTCTCCTCAAACGAGAACTTTGCATTGGCTCAACGAACATCAATATGGTCCAAGTCTTTAATGTTATTCAAAATGGCCTCTTGATAGATGCGTAACTTCCGCCTATGAAAGGTATCCACAAAGTGTAGAGATATTAAGCCTAGCAAATACTACATGGGAAAGTAGGTGTTTTTACTCCTAGGCCGATGGCTTTTCAACCCATAATTCACGATTTCCCACATGCCATTGTATAAACAGCACAAAGCAACGAGAGTAACGCAAACTCGTTCTCCCATGGAAAGCCTCCCTATTGCAATAAAGGTACTAGCTCTCACATGCTCACCTTTACGACATGTGAAAGGAAAGCCACTCAAGAAGTAAGCATACATGCCGGTCAGGAAAACTTCTCTCTCTAGACCTGCCTTGGCTCTCCAATTGTCTTTTTGAGGGGTGGCATGTTTAGATTTATTGCTAGCAGATTCCTTCTATGGGGTTGCTTCAATGAAATGATTAATCCATGAGCCATAAGAGACCTTTTCCACATTTAAGCGGGCATAAATCTTGAATAAACGTTGGTTATGAGATGGTAGTCACTCAATCTCTTTATTCGAGGGAATGTATTCTGCACATAAATGCCCTGTGTAGGGAAGCCTTGAGACGATTATGAATTCCCATAAAGAAATTTTGATCTCTCTATATCCAGTGAAGAAAGTGTTGGTCATAGGACACCAATGAGATAGGGCCTCAAGCATCATATCCCTATGCTTGTCAATTACACCCACAGAGGCTTTGATCGCTTCACTCATTGACACACTTGCAATTTCCCCAAGATACATTGTAAGACAAGCCCCTACAAAGGCCTCCCAACAGCCATCAGTGGTAAAATTAGAAGAACCCCTTAAGCTAAGATTCTTCCAAACTGCATCTTTCTCAAGAATCTGGCATAGCAACAAAGGAAACTCAGTCGCCACTTCAGTATCTGGTCTATGGCCATCCGTCATCGAGGGCTAAAGAGAAGATTTGAGTTCGTACATGGATTCCCCATGACGTATATTTGTGATTGGTAGCCACTTCTTGGATTCCTCCTTGATATACTTGGGAGGACTATCAGGGTGAGCCTCTATGGAAGTACATGTATTTAGGACTCAAAATCCTAGTAAAGACAAATTCATCTTTGCCTTCCAAAGCAAGCAAATCCTTCTTGGGAGACATATCTGCACACAAACACAGGCATGATCAGTACACAAGTACTTAAGCAGAAATTCGAATGAAGAAAAGTATAAAAGCTATTGTAAAATAACATCCTTTGCGGGTATAAGCTATTCGCAAAATACATCCTTCGCGAAGGAGAACGATTTGTGAGACATAACTCCATGAAGAGAATATGTCTCATGGTTCAATCATACCGCGAAGAAGAGAACCGCAAGGGAACACGCCCTACAACTCATCACCCGCAAAGGGGAAAGTTGTGAAAGAATCTTGTAGCTCATCACCCGCGAAGGGGAGAGTCACAAAGAAGGCTTCACTATGCAGCGTTGTGAGGAACCTGTCACAAGGCCAGTCAACAACCATCGCAAGTCTGGCTCGTTGGTTGGACAGGCTCGCCAGAGTAGTTATCATCACCAAAAAAGGAAACCGAGGTTTCAAGAATGCCTTTCACTCAAAATACTTGGATCTTCAACGAAAAACATGCAAAGGGTCTTAAAATGACTAGGCGAGCAAGATAAACATTGCTATCCGAGTCAAATCTGCAATTAAAGAATGCGCTCACCAGAAATTGAAGAACAAAAAAATAGGGTTTCCAAGTGCAAGAACTTGGAGAAACACCCGTTACACCAATGCAAAGACCTCAAGAATTATATCAGAATGATTGTGGAATCAAGGTGAAGAAAGCGACCGGTTTGGATCTCAAATTCAAAGGGAAGAATGCAAAGTTGCAAAGGTTTGTGGTCTTGGCAATGGAGGTTTCTTGCAAACTTCAAAATTCTTTAAAAATAAATGAAACGATGAAATGATGACCCTTCCATAAGGAGGGTATAACTGTCATTTCAAGACACCATTTGAAAATCACTTGCCATAAAAGTAAGAGTAAAAGGGTCATTTCATAAAGGAGCATTAAATGATTGTCATTTCGTGATGATGGTTTGAAACCACATGGTGAAGTTTCTGAAGGGACAATTGTTGGCACATGAAATTTGACAGAATGACTAAAATACCCTACGAATGAGTACCATTGCGAGTGATGAACAGTACCCCGCGAAGGGATACCATCGTGAGTGATGAATAGTACCTCACGAAGGACACATGTCTCGCAAAGTTCATCTCCTCACAAGAGACAAATAGTGCTTTGCAAAGACATAAAAGATTGAGTTGGTGGTCCGAGTCTCAAGGGATTGTTGTTTATGGACCCCCACATAACTAGAAATAGCCTTATTCGCCAAAGATCTTATCAAATATATGAGATCTCAGAAAATACACAAAATCAGCTAAGGAGAATTTTACTCCAAATGGACTCATGTGTATCTAGGAAATCCCTCAAATCAAGGGATCAAGATATAGTTCAACTCAGAGTCTCAATTAAGAGAGGAGTTTGACCAGCAAAAAGAATATCCGATTGAATCAACCAAGAGAATAACTTGTTGACACCTATCCATGCAGAGTCAAAAATCAAGCTAAAATTAAGGCATCATGTGTGCATGAAAGTGGCTACCCCCAACGCCTATATAAGGCTCTCTCACGCAAGCAAAAGGGGCTCTCTCGCATTGGCTCTAGCAGACTCTCCAAAAAAAACTAATCTAAATTGCTCCCAAGAGGTAAAGAGAGGTTATACTTCACTTCTTCAAGCACTACTCTCATCAGTGGCATTTGCCTACCAAGCGACCTCTTCAAATCTGAAGCCGAATACCCTCCTGCTAGCATGTCAACTACACCTTTGTGTTGCACAATGGAGAAAACACAAACTAATGGATGCGAAGTCAATGCTCAAACCAGGTAAAGTTAAGAACTGTAGAAGAGAAGAAAGATAAGCC
>JAOXJP010037300.1:0-16555 GCA_025762735.1 Platanus orientalis
GTTGCTTTCTCATTTTGAGAGCTAGTGTCCAGCCGGCTAGATTGACTTGTGTATTTCACGTGCAATTTGCCTTTCTTTGTGTTTCATTTCCTGAAAAGATTAGTGACATTCGCGAATAATTTTGTAGTTTGTTCAGCTCAAAGTGCATATGGTTGGGAAGTTATCAGTTTTATACTTCAAAGGTTTAGGGCACCCTAATGATGCACTATCCAACGACAACATCCAATGCTGCATGCAAATAATACTCAACCCCTCCAAGCTCTGTTTGCACCATATATTCTCATATACCACCCCCATTAACAATGACAGTCACACCGAGGATTCCTTAATATGACCCTGGCACCCTCAAGAAAATTCAGTACAAAGTCCATATACACCTATATCCAAAATCTCAGGCCTTCCTCTTCACAAGTAATCAATGCTGACATGTATTACATGTTGAAATTCTTATGGAAATTTTGAGGCTTCTTAGAGTTATAATGTTTATCTAGAGATGCTTACAATATGTTATAACTATAATTCAATTTCATTACTAAAATAGAAACAAGTTATCCAGCATGTGGCCTCGAGACAAAGAATTTAGATCATCTATTTTTCTACTATGAAATTGCATAAATTGTTTGCTTTAGGTCTCCTCTTGGACTCAAGGAATGGATAATGGAATGGAGTTGCCTATACCCAGATACATATTGCTTCTGAATTGGTACTTCTATATTGTGGCATATTTGGAAGGCCAGAAATAATCTGTTGTTTGCAAATAAAGCTTCATCAATTGAAAGTGTGATAGCTAATGCAACAAAGATGATCAATGATTATCAAGGAGAGAATGCATTGGGGGTATCCACCACAGTAAACCCAACCATCAATCTTGATTGCTTCTCTAGTTCTAATGATCATTGGATTCCTACCCCAACCCTGTTAAAAGTATATTGATAGGGCTACAAATCATTCAAGAAATTCAAGATTATAAGGGAGAATTTCTGGGAGGTCTCTCCAAAGCTTTTCAAGGCTACATTGTAGAAGAAGTAGATGCTTAGAGTTTCTATACGGAAATTCAGTTGGCAAAAGATTTTTCTTAGCAAGCTATAATTGAAGGAGATTGTCTTTCCATCATCAAGCTTCTTAAGAAGGATGATAGTTCTCCCCCTTAGCATATTACAACAATAATTCAAGATTGTAGGAGAATTCTAAAGAGTTCTATGAATATTCAAATATCATGTACTTCCTAGGCTAGCAACAAAACTACTCATTGTGTGGCAGCTATTGCGGACCATATAACTCAAGTTTGGAACACTTCTCATGTTATGGGCGATTTAGCTTTGATTCTTGATTCTGAATGATGTAATCAACTATCTTGTATGGTTGAATGAAAGTCTTGAGCTTAAGCTCTTCACAACAAAAAAAAAAAAAAAACTGTTTGTAGTTCCTCTTCTTACTTTGTATTTACATATAGGGGTGGAATGTTTGACATGACCCATGAATCCGACATGAAACAACACAAAATTAGTGGGTTAGGGTATACTATAATCATGTTTGGGTCAAAACAGGTTGACCCGTTTAGACACGATTAATAACTGGGTAAATTTGTACTGACCTGCCTAAACCGCAATCAATCCAAATTGACCCGGTTAATTATTTGGTTGGGTTGACCTGACTTGTTTAACCCATATAATTAAATGAAATTTTTATTCAATATAAATTTGCATTTTAAATAAAGAAATAAGTGATTAAAAAAATATCATAGGTTATATTGGTAAATACACATATAAGAGGAAGATGTATCTCTATCAAGTCAATTTTTGGGTTAGGTATTCATGTCAATCCAACACAACCCATTTATTAAATGGGTTGAAATGAGTCATGTTTGTGTCAACCTTATCCATGTTTATTAAATGGGTTGTGTGGGTCATATCGTGTTATTGTTTAATATACAGATCATGCTAGGCTTGATGATTTTGACACGATTAATAAATGGGTTAGGTTCAAGTTGACCCATATAGTCGTATACATTTAACTTGACACGAAATGAACATGACCCGCCTAAAATTCTAGTCTCAAGTGGAAGACCTCACATGGCCAAGGCATCATGCACACTACACTAAAAAGGTAAAGAAAGGTAATTATATATTTAATGCAATGGGTGCTCAAAAATGTCTCAATTGGACCAAGGTTGGACCTAGGAACACATATTGACCTGACCCAAGACCCTAGGCTATGACTTGAAAATTCCTAATTTGAAAATGTTTTAAGAAATGCAAAATATTAAAAAATTGGAAAGTTCAAGCACTCGAGCATGTTCAAGCACTTGAGCTACGAAGGCTCTAGGAAAACAAAAAAATATTTTCCTGTAGCACTCAAAAGTCAAACTTTGAACGCTTAAAGGTTAACCTCGAGCGCTCGAACTATGCAATTTTGAAAACCCCAAATTTGAACATTTTAACAATGACTAGTTTTTTTACCATTGCAAAGAGCCGTTAGAGCACAACTTTGTATGGGTTTTTCCACTATAAATAGTGGCCTTGATCCCCAATTAATTAACAACTCTAATGCTAATTATTTGAGACTTTATTGGGATATTTTTTAATATTTTACTTGTGTCTTTGAGTTACATTGGTATATTCTAAGTTGGGGGTTAATTCACATGACTTTGGGACAATTCTTTTCTGATACATTCAATACCAAGTTGTGTCAAGGTTAAGAGACTTACTTTTTGAGTCTTGGAGAGCTTAGTGCATAAAAGTACCTACATTAATTGAAGCTTTCATTACTAAGTGTTCACCATAGTCATACTTAACTGTCTGAGATGCCTAAGCATATGATTCATCTTCAATTAACTGCTATTGATACTTCCATCGAAGCCACCAGAAGTGAGGATTGAAGTCCACTAGAGACACTGGACTGAGGCACTCGCTAGATACACTAGGTGTGTTGCTATCCTTGCACTGGAGACATTTGAGGGAATTAAGTGTTCAACAGAACACTACGAGTAAGTTTTAGTTGATTTTTATCTTGTAATAGTTAGTTAAACTATTAATAAAAAAATCAACCGGCTCAGTGGTGAAATCTACCCCTCTGTCAATTTTATGACAAAACTTTAAAACGTGAAAATTTACAAATTAATTCATAAGTACATGTTTTTTAATGTGAAAATTTACAAATTAATTTCTAAGTACATGTGTCTATGCATAACATTAAATATCTCTTTTTTCTCATATATAACTCTCTCCCTTTTTGTCATGAGTTGACAAAGTGCAGCCCCTTCCTCAAGATGTAGTGTCATTTCTTGTGTCACATCAAAAACAAAATACCTTTCTCGAAAAGGCATATCAATCCTTATACAAGAGTGACACATTTGAGTATTACTATTAAGCACATATTACCAAAATTCAAAAATGATTTTACTTTTAGATTTATGATACCAATGGTAAAAAATAAAAATAAAAATTACTATTACATTTAAGTCTCCCCCTGAGTTGATATACCAATTGAAGTCTCTCAAAAACATTTTACTATAAGTTCAAAAAATGCAATTTAATTCAAGTAGATATTCCAATAAACATAGTTGCTCCCCCTTTCTCATCTCAACTCTTTCATGAATTTTCTCCCCCTTAGAATATACACACATTAAAAAATATATCATTGAAAGAATATACATTTAACAAAGAGATTTATCAATTAAGAGCAATCAATCAAAGAAGCAAAGTAATTTATACATTGTAATGTAAGCTTCTAAGATTACTAACCTTAACCCATACTTGTTCTAAATGAATTGTTTTACTTCTTTTAATTTCCTTTATTTTCTTTTTTGTTTCCTTTTCATTTAGCTTTTGGGATTTAAGTCAATCAGATTTTTTCTTTTGACATTCAAACTTTAGATGGCCTAGCATTCCACAATAATAACACTCAATGTGACTTGAAGCTAGAGGTATTAAATTTGAACTTCTATGACCCAACTTATTTTTGAATTAGGTATTTTCCTTTATGAGGATCATGATTAGGTTTAACTCTATTATAAAGAGCCTTGTTTGGTTTTGGAGCATTTGTTCTACAATCAATTCCGGTCATATCAGCCCAATTTTTCTCCTTTAAAGATTTAACTTTATCTTTTAGCTTATTCACTTTACTTTGAAGCTTTGCATTTATTTTAATAAGCTTATTTTTCTCTTCAACTTCTTTAGAAATTTTTTATTTAGCTCATTTTCTAAAGAGTTTGATTTGTATTTTAGCTTTGACTTTTTTCTACAAGGGAAGCATTTGACTTTAATATGTCATCTTCATCTAAGTGACCTAATTTTTCTATTATCCCCGTATTTTCTTTCTTGATTTTAGCATTGGCCTTAGCAATTTCTAAACTTTTCTCACAAAGCTTATCAAAAGTTTTTAAAAAATTATCTTCATTGTTTTACGCATTAACAAAGATGTTGAAAACCTTCACAACTCATGAATATTATTATTTACTTTGTGATGATTCATCTTCTGAATCATCAGAGCTATCATCCCATGTTGTAGTCATAGTCTTCTATTTTTAAAGGTTCTCCTTTTGTTAGCACAATTAGCTGCCATATGTCTAAATCTTTTGCACTCATAGCATTTGATTTCTTCTTTAGGAAAACCCTTTCTTCTAGAATTTGAATTTGTTCTTTTAAAATGACATTTCTTCCTAAATTATCTAGTCTTCTTTTGAAAGAGTTTTCTAAACTGCTTTGAAAACTCTTCTTCAGAATTTTTATCAAAATTAGAGAGGTCATCTACCTTAAGAGTTATACTCTTCTTTTTGGTAGATCTAAGGTTAAGTTCAAAAGTCTAAATTGATCCGATCAAATTCCTCTAATTTCATTTTGTCAAGGTCTTGACATTCTTCAACAGTTGTAACTTTAGAATGGAAGCTTTCCAAGAGAGACCTAAGTATTTTCCTAATAACTTTAAAATCCTTTTATCTCTTCTCTAAGACCTCTTATTGAATTTACAATGTCTTCGAGTCTCGTATGGAAGTCAATGACTTGTTCATCTTCTTCCATCTGAAGGTACTCAAAACTAGCAGTGAGCATTTGAAGATTTGATTGTTTCACCGTGTTTGTTCCCTCATGGGTTACCTCAAGGAGGTCCCATGCTTCCTTAGCCATTTGAAGTCCTAAGATTCTTCTAAACTCATCGAGACTAACTGCATATACGATTGCATTTAGTGTCTTTTAATTGGCGGTATATGCACTCTTTTCAATAGCATTCTAGTCTTTTTAAAGTTTATTGTTTGGTTTAGTATATCCATTCTCAATGGAAGAACAAACCCATATTTCCATGGATCTAAGGAAGATTCTCATTCGAACCTTCTAATAGGTATAGTCTATGCCATCAAAATATAGTGGTCAGTTTGTAGCATAGCCTTTAGCCATTTCGGATATCTCGAATTTTTATGCTCGGGTTGTTAAGCCTAATTAGAGCAACATTGCTTTGATACCAATTGAAAAATCCAAAATGTGATCCTAAAGGGGGGTGAATAGGATCTTGGCCAATTCTTTTTTTTTTCAAGTTTAACTATCAAGTTCACTTTTTGATTTACTTAGATTTTACTTGAAGTGCAGTGAAATACTTAGTAAATCAAATTTACTATAAACCTATCATAGACCACGGGGCTCTATCATACACTATAGTGTTACCTATAGTAGGGCGGGAGTAGGGCTGATAGATTCCCTATAGTTGATTTTAACTTTCAGGTTTCACTTAGATTATTTGAGTTACTTTGCAATGATATAGGTTGTTTGCTCAAGTTAATTATTCAAGAAATGTAAAGTAGAAAAGCAACCAACCACACAATGAAAACAAAGATGTAAAGTGGTTCGGAACTCCTGACATAAATCCACTATCTAATCGGCTCACCCCTAGACCTATTAATTTTATTAATAGTTCATTAACTATTACAGAAAAATTAACAAAACCTAAAATTCACTTACAAGTTTCAGAGAATTCACTCCCTTGTAAGTACGCTCCTAGTGACTCCAATGGGCACGTTTCGTCCAATAACTCCGATGGACTTATTGCACTTGAATCCGACAAGCGTTGTGAGAATCTACCTCTAGTGACTCCAGCGAAGCCTGTGAACTTCAATGAATGTTTCAAAGGATCTAAATGTTCCTCCTTAATTCGGGTTGCCGTTTGTTGGTTAATTTGATTATCAGTCTCACACTTTAGCTCACCAAAAATGTAACTATGGGTTTTAGGAAGCTAACACCAAGACCTTGATAGGATTTAACTATTAGCTCAACTCAAGGGCAAAGGCTCATATGAATTTTACTGGTTTGGATCAATACATCATACTTTTGATTTGATTTCACAAAGATATTACTATATGATCATTTATATATGTGTTCCAAGTCATTGGGGACTTAATCCCTTATTTATAGTGTCAAATGAAAGCTCTAGAGGCCCCCAATAGCTCTTTTCCAATTATAAAAAATAGAGTCATTTGAAACTAACCATTACAATTTTTCCATTTTTTCTCATCTCAAGCGCTTAATTTACACTCAAGTACTCGAACTCCATTTTCAAAAAGTGTTCATTGAACCAATCATTTTGAATACTTACGAGCCTCGAGTAGACATCAGGATCAAAAGTTATGGTCATTTTAAGTTTTAGGTCATTTTTACTTTTAAACATATTTTTGTTTTACTTAATTTTTCCAATTTACTCCATCTTTAGTTCAATCTTAGTGAGACCTTCCCTAAGTTTGGGTGACCCATTTTTAAGCATTTCTAAGTTCACCTAAGGTTAGGTTCATACCCAAAACCCCACTTACCAAACATTTACCATTTTACCTTTGCACTTTGGCTTCTTGAGGTTGCATGCCTGAGACTTCATGTGGTCTTCAATGTAGCTTGAGTCTCTTGTTTCTTGTAGTCGTCCTGACGAAATCTTCATGAAGCTTTGACTAGACAAGTCTTGGACTTACAAGATTTACAATTACATATTTGGTACAATATAATGACCACACACACTATATGTACTTATGAGTTTTGGAGTGGAAATTGACAATACATACAAAATATCTAACACTGCCAACACAAATTGCCACCCCTATTCACATAGCACTTTATACAGTATTGTTTGCACCCAAAAAATTTCAACATGTGACAAGTGTGCACAGCTGGCACCAGATCAGAGTTTTGGAAGACTTTGGACTCTTTAGAAGATTGTCACATGGCCCAGCAAGATAAAGAAGTTGGAGGAAGATGGAGATCATCAGATTGAGACATTTGGCAGAAGTAGATATCTATGAAAAGATATTTCTAGAACATAGATAGATGGTACATTGTAAATGAAAACTTGGAGAAAAGGTCTTCACGTTGTTATTCAACTACTCATTTCCCAAATCTTAGCAACATAGGGCAGATGGCACAAAATTAGGAAAATCTAGAACAACAACCGACACATAAAATTAGGGTCAAAGAAATAAATGTGCAAGAACTGATTTCTAGAAGAGAGACACAATCCAGAGGAAAGAAGGAAGAGTAGGATTGTTTGGACTTTATCAATGGAAAAATGTGGTTTCAAGTTCAAAGATACAGGGAAGAACAAGGGCCATTTACATGAACGTGCAATCATGGAAGAGATGACGTTAACTACCCAAAAAAAATCTATAAATGGAGGAAGAGGTGAAGGAAATGATCATTTCCAATAAATCAACAACAACAACGTGTCTATTTCAATTTATCCCTTTTAGCATATCTAGTTAATTTTGATTTCTCACCTATTATGGTATCGTTATTTCATCAATTTCTAAAATCTCGATCTGTATTTGTCATCAACAAGTTCTTATGAACTTGACAAACAAATTTCAACTAGATTTTCTAAACACGGGTCTATAATTCATCATCAACAAACCCTCGGGAGTTTGGTATGAGAGTTTCATCCACCCACACTTTTGTTCGGTCTGCAAATTTGCTATCAATGAGTTCCCAAGAACCTGACATACAAGTCTTAACCAATCGTTGGATATTTTGGTCTGTAACTTGTCATCAACAAGTCTTTTGTAGTTTGATTTACAAATTTCAATATGATTTTCAGCTTTGTAAGTGATTCATTCATTTATTAATGTACATTTACTTAGTTTTTTACTTCAAATTACTTTATATTATTGTTGTCTCACGGTGAAGTTCTTGTTTTTATAAGGTAAAAATAACTTAATTGGAAGGAAGAACCCTCACATTTTCAAATTGCCTGAATCATTTGAATTCAATGGCTGAAGAGATGATCGAAGAACCCACTTTCAGTATGCCTACTGTATATTCCAATGCGTAGGTTCTTAGGAAAGTTCGGACCTTGTGTCCACGTGGCACAAGCACGCCTGCGTACCATTTTTGGGCCAACAAGTATATTATAGAGACGGGAAACAATCTTTTGTAGCCAATGTGTGATGCATACCATAGACTAACATGTGATGTGTTTTTTAATTTAGTGCCTCTTTTTCTGGAATTTTTTTTTTAACTGAAACCTTTTATGATTTAAACCCTATACACACATGTCAGATCGTGGTGTGGTCACACATTGGTCATACCATTGTTAGTCACAGAAGATTTGCTCCCGATAGATGTAAGATACACCAACACTAGCTACATAACCATTACATTATGGAGGTAATCTCATTATTTGTCATATCCGCAAAACACATGCTTTGTTCTATACTTTGTTCACATGCATGGCTTTCACTTTTTTATATTCTATTATGGTTTCTTCGATACATATACAATATAGTATTATCATCTTTAATATATAAACTCTCTCTCCCTCTCTCACAGCCCACTGACTACCGCATCATAGTGAGGGCACAGTAGGTGAGAGATCCGGACATTGATGCATACATTATAAAATGATGGGATTGAACCCATGACCCTCTACGGAAGAATTGATGGCTCAACGACCTAAGACCAAGGGGCATTGGTGTATGTGTCTCTTGATGTAACCTGTTTGGTAAAATGGTTTTATAGAACCCTGTGGTTTGGTAGGACCTTAGAATACCTTGTACCCTAGAATTACACCAAAAGCTGTCACATGACGGTCCCGTAGCACTCAACCATATTAGTTCAATTTATGGTTTGGTAGGACTCTAAGCTGTGATACCCGTACATGAGTTGGTAGGACTTTAAATTACAAATTCCTTTTAATATTTTTATCATTTATGATGACTTTCACTATTTCTTCCTACCTTTCATTATTACAAAGTACATACTTTCACCAATCAGTTACATTACTCAGACAACTCATATCCTTGTTTATCTTGGTTTCCTTTGTATCATTGTAGACAGTAAGTAAACCCGGTCCGGATCCTCTATAACACCAAACTGAGTGCGGTGTGTGCGCTGCCATTTAATGCACAACACATGAGGCCAAAACAGGCGGGAGTTTTAGAACATGAGAGGCTCTAGCCTGTTTTGGCCGATGTGTGTGCTGCATGACGGTGCACTCACCCCACTGAGTTTGTCCAAAGGATTAGGTACGAACACCTTAGGTCAGTCAACGTCAGAATGACATAAGGGGCTGACACATCATCACTGAAAAGTGAAAAGCATCCCCAAAAAATATAAATCACTTTTTTGGTGCTGATGTGTCCACCCTGATACTATACTGACCTAGTTCGTGTTGTAGAGGATCCTCTCTTCGTTAAATCATTTGGTTTCTATTGCACGATATGTTGATTACCAAAAAAAAATTACACAATATACTTCTTCCGGGTTGGGATTAGGTACGGAAATTTGCTTTTCTTGATGTATTAAGATGACATCAGGGGGCTGAGTATCAGTACCTTAAAGTGACTTTCACTTTTTGGGGGGTGCTTATCACTTTTCAGCACTTATGTGTTCACCCCCTAATGCCATCCTAATACATCAGGAAAAGCAGATTTCCGTATATAATCTTTTCCGACTTCTTCCATATTTGGAGCACTCCAGATTCTTTGCATGCAAAATTCGTGCACAATGGGTGTGCAGGGGTGTGGGAACACTCACATCAACATTGAAAAGTGATAAGCATGAGCCCCAAAAAATATAAATCATTTTTCAATGCTGATGTGAATGTTCACAACCCCTGCACACGTATTGTGCATGGATTTTGTGTGTACAGAAACCAGGTTGTATTTGGAGAATGATTGTCTGTTGATGTTGACGCTGGTCTATGTAGGGGTGCTATTGATTGACACATGATGTGTTTTGAATTTAGTCTCTTTTTTGACACCTAAACACTTATTTTGAACCCCAAACACATCATGTGAGCTTATAATTCACCATAAACACTACAGACACTTTGTCATCAGAGAACATTTTCTTCCGTTTTTAATATGATATTGTTTAGCTCTCTCTAAACTTGTTGGTGGTTTTTTCACATTGACCCAAGTTCGAGTGAACCATGTAGTCAAAGTGGATTCGGTCCATGCTTTACTCAAGAGGACTTTCACAAGCCTCGAGGGGGAGAAATGATGAAAAAATGGAACTTCTATTGATATAAAAAGTTGACAACACAGTATAGATATTTTACCCAATATGAAGAAGCCACAACTTTAATCTGAAGTGTCATCCCCAATAGTGTGCAAGTCAATGAAAAGAGCAATGAATGAATCAAATTCAATCCTTAAAACCAAGTTACAGACTACCTTATGCTGTTCTTACTCCTAAGATAGATTAACTCCTACTCCAAAGATAATCTAAATTTGACGATGATGTACTTAGAGTCCTCTTTTCTTCTGTCTTTCACCTATTTATACCGGACTAATTGGTTACAACGTCTTCTCCATGTTGTAGGATGGTTATTTCCATTTTTCCTTGGTTATCGATGCAACCACTATCTCCATTCTTCTTTGTAGTGTCGAATGCCCATCATGGGGTGCGTCGTGCCCCTATTTCTTCCATTTCCTGTAAGTAGTAGCCCACATTAGTTGCATGCTAAAGATCAAAATATGTGTGATTGCCCAACAAAACTTGTCTTCTTTGCATTCCCATTAGGAACACACCCCCTGTCCTCATTCTAGTGGACGGGTTCAAAACTGACGGAATGCACGTGCCCTTCATCCATTAGAGGGTTTCAAAATGATATCAACAAATGTCATCCCCCCCTGCGCACGTGTCTAGTTTAAATCTTAACTAGACACGTGTTCTCTCCTTTTAACGTTTCAAATTTGTCTACCTGAACCTCATTGATTGTTTTGGAGAGTTTGTACGTGAAACTGTAATTAATTTGACTTGGTAATTTCAATTGTCACTTCTTCATGACGAAATAATCTCAAATAGCCACTTGCACCCCAAATTTGTTTAACTTCCAATAACCTCATCCAAAGCGAAATAAATTTTGCATAAGAAATTGAATCGCTCTTATCTTCAAGCAACAATCCTTACCTTTGTGCAACTATAAATACCTATCTTGAGCATTAACTAGCTCTCATTTTTCTTTTCCATGATCTTATTTCCATCTCTTTTGCAACCATGCCAACAGATCTTGACATTTTGGGGGGTGGTTTCAAACCTTGTTAAATGGGGTAATCCCCTTTTTGTGGCTTGCATTTGATATACAAATTTCTTTTTTTTACGAGATTATCTAATCTCTACCTCTCATGTTAGGCTCTTGGCCCGAATTACCACCCCACAGCTGATGGGTGGTCATTTTATCTCAAGTCTCCTTATTCGTTGAGGCATTCTGCATCTTTTAAGGAGTTTGAGGATCTGTGGAAGCATAAGTTAATCCTAGGGTACCTATCGAATTGTGGAGGAGTGCTTTACGCATAGGGACAAAGCATCATCCCCAACTTTGGAGATGGAGCCCTGTTTGATATGTCACCCAGCCTCAAACGCAAGACACTGTTTTGAAAAATGGCACTCACTGGGAGAGGCACACTAACTCAAGCCCCTTCTTTGCTCCTTTGAGGTTAAACCTTTACATGGGGTGACTCCTGAGCTGACCTTTAGAGAAGTCGTTTAACGTCTCACATCCTAGATTCCTCAGCTCATGGTGACAAGCACATTGAACAGTTTTTACAGGAAACTGTGCCCTACCTTCTTTTTCGCACCAACCTTTGCATCTCATGTCGATTAGTATTAGGTCATTTTCTGTTTTATACCTTTATCAAGGCCTTTTAAAAAGAATGTACAGTCTCGATTCGAATTCTTATACTAGATCATCTCGTAATATTATTAACAGGACATTTTTTTTCTTGATATGCGCCTCTATACTTTTTTTCTTATTAAAACATTAATAAGACATTTTTGCCCTTATTTTTGTCTCAATGTGAGCCTTTGTACTTTATTGACTCATAGTATAATGATAGGACGTTCTTTTGCCCTAGGACATTTTTTATATCAGTATGAGCCTTTGTATTTTTCTTGATTCAGAATAATGGCAAGACATTCTCTTTTTCCCTTGGACATATTTGTCCCCATTTTACCTGTAGCATGTTGTGTGCTTAAACGCTCCATCCCATATTAGGGATCTGAATGATTTTAAGCACTTTCCATTGATTGCCTTTGCACATTATATGTTGTCAATTGCATTAATCGATATACATTCCCTTCAAAGACTTTGTTGACTGGAGATGGCCCTTCCCAAGTAAAAGGCCATTTCTTGGTACTTAGGCATGTTATGTCTGAAGGAAATACTATCTTCCAAACCATCTCCCCTTCATGAAAGAACTTGCATTCCACTTCCTTCATTGTTCTTCATTTTTGCACTTCAGTTGACTCTAACGTTTCCATTTGGGCATCATTCCAACCATTGAGTTCAACCATCATCATTGAGTGATGATCGATATGGCTCAATTTATTCTGTCAAGACACCCTAAGTGATCTCTCGATAGCTTCTATGGGCAACATCACATGGGCATCTTTTGCAAAAGAGTCTGTCAATGTGAAGGACTTGAGGGGCAGCCCTTCATCGATGTTTAGCCTTTCCAAGATGAGCCCCACACCAATTGAAGCCAAGATCTTGTCATAGAAACATGAACGTGGGGTTTTTTCCTATTCCTTGGGTTCTTGAGACTTCTCCGCTTCAAACTATTCCTTCGTGTTGCCCTCCATTTGAACTTTTTTAATTTCTGACTTTGCTTGTATTGACGTGGATAGGGTTGTCGTAACGTGCCCATACAAGTGACTATCTCCTATGGCTAGGATAAATTCTTCAACTTCTAGTTCTGACACCGGTTTCTGGTGACTCTTGGCAAGATTGCCTTATCTAGCTTCTCCCATCATGTACCTATCCATTGAGGTGCCATCTGATATAGTGCCTTTTGCTATTGCAACCTGCCCTTTGGTGTCCTTATCGAGTACTCATTTGTCTTGATGCTAAATTCTTTCTTCACCCGAACCATTTTCATCAACTGCACCTATACAAGGTAGGAAGGAATTCTTCCTCACATCCTCTCAATTGGCGCATGTCCATTCGACTGACTACGCCGACGTTTACCAACTTTGGGATGGTACTAACTACTCCTTGCTGGGCAACAAATTGGCCCTCATGCTCGATCGTCACCTTACTATTTTCGTTAGATACCCCATCTATCACGACCGCGTTGATGTCAACCTTTTTTAAGGGAAAGTTGATCTTGACTCACCCATTATGGGAAGTCAGTTGACCCACGTACTCAACTACCCCCTTACCATCTTTTGATGAGCACTTCATCGATTGTAGCTATGTTGACATCGACCGACTTTGATAGAAGATTGGTCTCTAACCCCCCCCGGTCCTATGAAGTTAATGATGTCACGTGCTCAATCACCCTCTCACTATCTTCACCACATGTCAAATTGATTGCGAACATGCCAACATCAACCAACTCCGAGGGAGATCCAATCTCTACCACCTCATTTTGGGAAGTTAATCGGCTCACTTACTTGATTACTAGTTTTTCGTTGTCACCAGGAAAAGTGTCAAGTTTACAAACTTATGCCTTTAAGTGGATCCATACTCCCTATCAGTTTTCTCGGGGTAAAGCTTCATATATGCATGTCTCATTGTTCATCTAGTAGTTGACCCCCACAATCTTTTTTAGCATATTGATCACATGGCCTCAATTATGCATTGGCCTTGCAGTTCCATTGACGCTTGTCTACATGATTGCTTAGGTATGTTAGTAACATGACCTTGAGGAAAAAAATTTAATTGTTTGCCAGGTATCCATACTGTTGACCCAAGCCCTGGTACGACTATTAGTATGAGATATATTGATCCAAGGGTGGCATTCAAAGTTTATATTTGTTTGGCTTAGAGTGGCCGCATAGATAATTAGAATTACCCATCCCTCAATACTCTTTTTAGAAGTATCCAACACTGTCAAGATCGTTATAACCCCTTGAGGAAATTCCCAGGTCCTCCTCAAGATACAAGTACTTCTCAAGCCTCATTGGGTGTTATCGGCTCACGACCTAATCGGTTTGGCTCTGGCCTCAAGGAGCTTGCCCCTTGTGATTAACCAATTCCTTATGAGTCTTTCCATGTTGGATGTATATAGGAATCGCGACTTGTTGATTATCGGGACAATCCATTGTCTTGCCCCCCGAATCCCTTAGAGGTACCAAGCATGGGGCCAGAGGATCCTTCTTCACCGAACAGTCCTTTAGTCCTATGCTTTGGTTCTCTCTTGGATTGCAGTCCCTTAAGAATCGGCCAAAAGGCTGTAATAAACACCTTGGCCAGCCTTCCTAGCAAGGCCTGAAACTCTTTGTCGGTCTTGTCTACTAGGGCGTTGAGTCCAACATCAAATTTTTGGAACATTTCATGCCAAGTCTCTTCATGAATTGGAGCTTTACTAGTTTCAAGAGTGTCAAAATTTCTTTCCCTTCGAAGAAATCTCCCACTGTGGTCACCAATCAATGTGTTGGTAGTTTTTTTTACATTAAACCGGGTTCAGGTGAACCATATGATAGAGTAGATTCGGTCCATGCCTCACTCAATAGGACTTTCACAAGCCTCGAGGGGAGGAATGATGAATAAATGGAACTTCTATTGATATAAAAAATTGATAGCACAATACAAATACCTATCCAATTTGAAGAAGTCACATGTCAGCACCTAAATTTTGACTCGGGTCATCTAATAGAATGTAAGAACATCAAAGCAACACTTAGGAATCAAGACTCTAGGCAACCCTAGTTTAGGAAGAGAAAAATGGACTATAAGATGTTAGGCATCTCTTGTGAAGTCTTCTCCAGATATTTCAGTCACAAAAAGCATCATCCATATCATGTCAGTTGCAGTACAAGCACAGAGATTAGCCTAAGTACACCATTTTTTGTCAAACCCTGATTCTCTAAGAAGCATCAATAGGACTATGAGGGTCCAAATTTAAGACCCCTAAATACATTGCCTTTAATTTCTCCAGCCTCCGTCTTCTCGTAGCAAAGCATCACATATAAAAAAATTACAATTTTACCCTTTGGCCTTCAAAAGCAAAAATATGATATCTTCACACATTGTCTATAAATTCTCCAGCCTCCATAAGTCTCCCCATGGTGAAGCATCATAGGCAAAGAATTGTCATTTTTACCCATTTTGTCATCATACACAAAAAATTACCATTTTACCCTTTTGCCTTTAAGATTTACCCATGGACCCTCAAAAGACTCCTGAATCTTCTCCTGTTACCTGAATGGTGTCATGT
The DNA here is from genome assembly GCA_025762735.1 of Platanus orientalis. NCBI lineage: Eukaryota > Viridiplantae > Streptophyta > Magnoliopsida > Proteales > Platanaceae > Platanus > Platanus orientalis. The sequence goes on from JAOXJP010037300.1 coordinate 15,626, forward strand.
CAGGTTCTGCACACTCCAATCTCCACCACCTTCAAGGAACTTGTCACAGGAAAAATCTTTTCCGAAACTGGTAACAGCTAATTTCTTAACTTCTAAAAACTTCTAGTTGGAAATTGACACTCAAAAAGCTCTCAAAGATTCATCTGGTGTTAGAATTTAGAGAGGTTAGTGGTCGTCTTTTAGTCTTGGTCTTATCTATAATTATTTGTTTCTTAGAAAAATGGTATTTGAAGTCTCAAACCCCCATAAAATCTCAAATCTTCCCTAGGGGTGAAAAGTCAATTCTGGCTACGTTTCACCTATATAGGTCCAGAACGTTCTCCGGATGTCTAAATCCCGATCAATTAGTGCCCATCTCTCTAGATTGACGAGGACTTCTCAAAACCCCTAATGGACAAAAGCATTTGAAGAGTCGATCTGCTCAGATTCCCCTAATTACTTCAAAATGAGTTATACATGTGACCAAGTGTCGTGTACTCAATTGAACCCTGGAAATTCACTAGAACTCCAAAATGCAATCTGTTAGTGGTCATTTCTTGGTGACTCTGAGGCCTTTAAAATACTATCATCCTGAACTTACCCATTCGAAAACTTCGTAAGTCCAATCACCACATTTTTTCCAAATTAGGTCAAGGCACATTTTGTCTGTATTTGACACGCAGAAAGCCTCTAAGAACTCTCCCGGACTCAGAATTCAGCTAGGTCATGCCCATTTTCTCAATTTTTTCCATGTCCTCAAAAGACTATTTCCCAAGCCAAGGCAACGAAGGATGTTTGCTATCCTAATACTGGCATTCTCCAGTGAGCTACAAGCATAGTGTCTCATCAAGCAACCCTGCTTCGAAAAACCCTCGGCAATTACTCGGGAATTCATTGGACGAGCTGTCAGTTCTTGTGGATTCTTGACTCTCTAAACCTCAATACACCATA
>JAOXJP010037311.1:0-16553 GCA_025762735.1 Platanus orientalis
AAGCTCTGTGAGTGAGCTTTAGGAGTGGACGTAGGCCTTAGTGTCGAACCACTATAAACCTCTGTGTTATGGTTGTGTACATTTGCTCTCCATTGTGTTTATGTGACTGATATACTTGTGTTTTCTCTGAACATTATCATATTAATATTCAGTTGATCTAATTGATAATTGTGACTTGAATCAATCTAGTAGTAAAATAACTAACGAAGATTGTTAACTAAATCAAAGCAAATCAAGTTAAGTTAAAAAGAGTACGATATATCCTATTCACCCCCCTCTCTAGGATAGAATTTCACTTGTCTCATACGTTAGTATTTATATTAATAATAGATTTGTACATCATATATATGGTACACCAAAGGTATGGGTGTATAATACCCTTATTACATAAATACCCCCACATACAATACTCCAACATTATATAGTTCATTTAATCCTTTAGGGGGCTGATAATGGTGATTGACTTTTAAAAAAAAAAGTCATTTCTTTCTCTACCCTTATGTGAGATTATATGAGTGAATGATCCCTATGATTAGTTGACTCAATGATGATAATGGTAGGTTATTCTTAAAAGCTGCAACAATCCATGTTAACCAATTCTCCAAGTCCATTTTTGGTCATGTAATGAAAGGTTTGATTATGTTAAGAGTTCATTTTCTCTTTATGAGTATTCTATATTTGCTTACTTCGGTATCTCCATGGCCAATGAGATTGAGGATTACTAGATTTAGGGGATGACAATAGGAAAGCTAGTACAACTTTTCCAATTAACTAGTGAAAGAATTATAAGAGATGGTTTACCTTATATCAGGCCAAAGAATGATTTAAATTTCTTATAATTATGGATTAGATATATTGATTTTCTTATATCTCATATAACCTCAAAAAAAAATTGTATAGGGGTAAAAATATAAATGCACATTATAAAATAATAGCCAAGTCAATCATATATTTGTTTTGGAAAAGGTTTTGATTTACTTGATTATTTAGCAAAATCATCAAACTCCAAAGCCGATTTGGAAAAAATTACTCTATTTTGAATGAAGTATGACTTTTCCCATGTAAGCATGTGGTGCATAACCACTTATAACTTATTTAACATGAAAAATATTAAGCAAGGAGGTGGGGATAATGTATCTTCCAACTTTAATTAAGCTGCAAACTTATAAATTGTTTTGGATATAGAAAAGTCAAAACGTGTAGAAGATCTATTTTGTATGAAATATGAAATTCTTAAAATAAACAAATGAGCCTAGCCTTGAGAATCTCAAGTAAAGCCCAAGCTTATAAAATGCTTGGTCGTACGAGCCTGAGGCAGACACTTCAAGCTAATCACAAGCTTAACCTTCATTACTAGATCATGAGCCATAATTGTTAAGTATTTGGTATTGTCAATTCCATTCCAAATTAAAGTGCAGTTGTAACGACCCTGAAATTCACTACTTTATTTAGGTGTGAAACCGGATCGCTACTAAACCGGATCCATATGACATTGGTTATAAATTTAAGCCTTTTAACTGAACCTATGATTTTCATAGAATACTTAACCTTAATCTTAATACAACATCAGTAGTAGAATCATATACTATCACATCTAACCATAATTTTAAAGATGTAGCGGAAATAAACTACTATGTCCCTAATCTCCCACGATTATATCACAGATATAAACTACAAGTCTCAAGTCAAACTTTAATCTTAATACAAACCATAATAGAGTCTAATACAAAGTACGAGTCCAAATTGGACTGAATCAACTAAAAGGAAGAGCATCAGCTGCATGCCACCTCTTTGGCCTCAAGGTACTCCAAAAAGGTGCATATGCACTAAACCTCTCATGTAATAAAAATGGTATGGATGGGTGAGATACACGGCTGGTAAATAGGTACACAAAACCTACTATAAAAATCGGACAGGCAAAACATGAATCTTTTAGTATAAAGATACTGATTACATCTTCATATCAAACACATATCATTCTCTATTATATATGCATGTGCTAGTGTACATATATCATCTACTAAACATCACAAGATATATACACTCATCATCATGGTGCATCATGTAAGAACTAGGCGTTGCAATACACGTGATCACATGGTATTCTTCTAATGTCAACACATAGCAATATGCATGATCCTACTTACACATGACATTCTTCCAGCATCTACATATGACAATATACATGATTTTACATATTCATGACATTCTTCTCATATCTATCATTGGCAATATACATAGCAATATGTGTTTATAATCACATGGTAAACATTTCGTAGTCCATCCTTAGTGAAGATATGCAGTAGACATCTCAATGAGTATTTATATTCATTTCTCATGCATAGACTACACTTTCATAATATAAATGTGCATACACAAATCATTTCAAACTAAGTATACATCATTCTTAAGCAATAAACAAGCATAACAACACATTTGTATAATGAGACATATGAATTTCTACTTCTATATTCACAAATCTATAATTACCTTAGTACTTATCACTCATAATCTTACTTATTACTCATCATAGATTACTTATCAGTCATCATATCTTTATGTATCACTTATTAGCTTCCATTGTCCTTGTCACAATAATTACTTATCATTTTTCATTTGTCGTTTAACACTTATCATTTATCTCTTTTAGCATTGAGTTATACTCCAATGGAAGAACCATTATACATCTCTATTGCTTTTACATAATTTAGGAACTTATATGCCACATGTCATGTGTTTCACAATAGTGTTTTACCACATAACATATCTAAGTGTAAATAAATCATGAAAGGTTTCCAACAAGCACAACACATAACCCATATAGGGGTCTCCAACATGAAATATTACATCACCGTATAAGGTCTCCTACACATCATATCACATAACTCATATAAGGGTCTCCAACATAGCGTATCATATAAACAATATAAAGTCTCCGATAAAGTAATCATATAAATCATATAAGGTCACCAACCTAACATAACGCATATAAACCATGAGTGGGTCTCCGACACAACACATCACATAACCCATGTGAAGGTCTCCGACACATCACATAACTCATGTAAAGGTCTCCGCACCCAAGAAGGGCAAATATGTTGTTCATTCGCCTAAGGGCAGTTATCACTAGGCAAATATGTAGCCCCTTCGCCTAATAGTGATCATCACTGGACAACTAGTGTTCTTTCGCCTAATGGCGGTCATCACTGGACAACTAGTGTCCCTTCACCTAATGGCGGTCACTACTCATGCACCATCCCACTTAAGAGTATATCATTCACAATCCCTATTTTTCTATCTTAATACTTATTTTTCTTTACATGACTTATAAATTTACTTTACTCCTGAAACGTATATGCTTCTCTTTCTCCCTTAAACATTCTTTCTTTCTCATATTTCTTTTTTTCTTCTTATTATGGTTTCACCCATTTTATGTGTCTTATGAATTTTTTTTTTATTTCTTAACATTATTTTATATTCTCAATAGTAGAATCTTTAAGGTCACTTACACTTACTCATATTCATTTAAATACTTGGTATCATTTTTTTACTCTTACTTATGTTTTTCTTCAACTTACCTTACACTTTACACACACTTGGCTTCACTTGCTTACACTCTTATTTCACTTACTTTATACTTTTATACACTTTTGTTCACCTTGACACATTGTATTATATCCTTAATTAAAGGACCTTGATAGAAAGTTGCACATTGTATTTATCCCCAATGGCAAGACCTTGATAGGAAGCTATACATTGTATTTATCCCCAATGGAAGGACCTTGATAGGAAGTTGCACATTGTATTTATCCCCAATGGCAGAACCTTGATAAGAAGTTGCACATTGTATTTATCCTCAATGGTAGGACCTTGATTATAACTTGACTTTGATATAGTATTGCACATTATATTTATCCCCAATGGCAGGACTTTGACCATAACTTGACCTTGATTTATCCCCAATGGTGGGACCTTGACCATGTCTTGACTTCACATCTTAACATTTACACATTGACATTTAAATCTTAACCTTTACATCTTAACCCTTACAGCTTGACCTTTACACCTTGACATTTACATCTCAACCTTTACATCTTGACATTTAGATCTTGACCTTTACATCTTAATCCTTACAGCTTGACCTCTACATCTTGATACTCTTCTTATTTATATTCTTTTATGTTTTTCTTAATTATTTGTTTATTTCATTCCTCATTGGTTCATGACCAACTTACTTTAATAATGCTATATGAGCATTCTTTAATCTTAACACAAGAACATATGTTATTCACATATTACATTCATTAACTAGCAATGGAGAATAAATCTATTATCATAGGCATTCATTGTATCATCAAAAGGCACCCAAAAAATATTTATATAGTAAGAAAAACATTAAGAGGCAATTTATCAAATATGTAGAGTATAAGAGTTAATGAACTAGCATGTGAAGTCAAATAAACATCACAAATTACCATAAGCCAACATATATTTGAAGGAATTTATCATGGGAGTCATTAAACTCAAGTAAGAAATCCAAAGACATCCAACATATCAATGAATACATATACATATGATGTAAAACCACTTTTTCTTACAAATTAGATTGGGGATTTCTAAGATCCTAGCATAATACAACAAGATCTCATCACAAATCACCAAAAGAGTTGGGGTTTCTAAGGTCCTAATAAAAGGACTTCACAAACATATGGGAAAATATTCATATAATCAAGATTTTACCATTATAAAACTTCTAAGAACCTAAAACATACAAAAAATGAGTAAGTTTTGTATAACTACTTACTTAAGATTCTTTTCCTACTCTTCAAGAAGATTTTGGAGAAGAACCACCTTGCCATTTCCTCTATTCTCTATAAAATAATATGGATATAACATAAATCAAGTAGAACTAGCAGATCCAAGAAGAAAACTACCCATTTTAGCAAGATTTTCAAAGTTGAGAGTGAAACTTATCCAATTTGGGGAAGAACTCCCACACTTAGCTCCCAAATCCCCTAAACCTCTCTACCCCTTTCCTTTTTAGTGTAAATGAGGTCATTAGGATTTTTTTATCTTATTTATAGGGTTTTGGGTCAAGTTGGAAGGGTCCCATACTCCCCAAAAAGAAAAAAATAAAATCGATTTGAGTTAAAAAAACACAATCTAGGTCAATTCGGATCAATCCAAAGGGGTATTTGATCTATTCGTAGGGATACCAGATCAATCCAGCACTGTTCTGTAAAGATTTTTGTAAATATCTAAGATCTTGGATCAATCCGCTAAGTGTGGATCCATTTGGCATGGGTCAGATCCATTCAGATGCCATTTTTCCAAGTTTGACCCCTTCACATTAAAATGATCATAACTTTCTCTAGAAAACTCCCTTTTGTGAATCGTTTGTTTGCTTAGAAACTAGACTCAAAGACCTTTCTAACAAGGTATGGTTTTTACTCTAGTTCACTGGGGATTGATGTCAGTGGGCCAGAGAAGGTACCTCAAATACACAGGCCTATCAACACAGACACTTCATGGTAAAATGAACATAACTTCTTCTAAGAGACTCATAATTGCATACCGTTTATTTTTCTGGAAAGTAGACTCCTAGATATTTCCATCAATGTATGGCATGACTCACAATTACCTCGTGATTTATGCTAGTGGGCCCACAAAGGTACCCTAAATGCAAAGTTGGGATATCTTTCAAACTTGACAGGTTCAAGGCCCGACTTAGGTCTTACACTTTTAACTTGGTCTAATGGGTTCCTAAACCGCTTTATGGTTTATTTAAACATGTGAAATGATAATTTTACCTTTGTAAGAGTAAAATTACATTTTTACCTTTTAAGTAAAAATACGGGTCGTTACAATAATATAGGTTGTGGTCCATGTTTTAATTATGTAAAGTAATGAGTCTCTGTGAAGACAATAGTGAAGGACCAAGCATTGGCAATGCTGAAGAATTACAAGGCTCAACGAGGTGCATAAGTCTAATACATCACAGTGGACGACCTTAAATGGCTAAGGCATCAATCACACTGCACTAAAAAGGTAAATGACAAGTAAATGTATGCATACAACGATGGGAGCTCTAAGAAGCCTCTAAAACGACCAAGGTTATACCTAAGAGTGTGCACTGACCCAATTATGGCCCTAGGTTAAGACTCGAACAAATCCCACTTCAAAAAAAATTTTAAAAAGTTAAATTTCATAAAATGGGAAGTTCGAGTGCTTGAGGATAGAGCTCAAGCTGAGAAGCTTAGGAAAAACCCGAATGCAATTTTTCCTCGAGTGCTCGATGTCAAGGTTTAAGCGATCGAAGTCTAGAGTTTGACCGCTCAAAGTTTCCAGAAATGGATAACTCCATTTTGGGCATCTCACAATGGCTAGTATTTTTACCATTGTATAAAGCCATTATAGCTTGAATTAAGAGTGGTTTTCACTTTATAAAATATGGTGCTTAGTCCCCATTAATCAGACTTAACCATCTATAATCATTTGGAGAAATTTCTAGAGTAAAAATTCTTTAAAAAAGTGTTATTCTCTTAAAGTTGAGCTATATAGCTAAATCCTAGTTGGGGTTTCACATCCCACACGATTTGGAGCGGTTTCTATTGACATTATTTATTACCAAGTCATTGTAAGAGCCTTTGAAGAATTCAAAGAGCTTTTAAAGAACCAATTACACCTTAGAGCTTCGAATTCTAAAGAGTTCTCTACCTTGGTACACACTATAGTTATATCTACCTATCAAGAGGCTTGAGCACCACTTCACCACATCTCTTTATTGTTGTTGAAGCTTTTGTTGGAGACATCGGAACCAAAAATTGAAGTCCACTGGAGACACTGGACTTAAACACTCATTGGAGACATTGGGTGTGCTATAGCTCTTCCATCGAAGACACTGGAAGGAGTTAAGTGTTCAATTGAACACTACCAATAAGTTTTGTTGATTTTACTCTTGTAATAGTGTGTTAGCTATTATTTAAAAATGAACAAGCTCAGTGGTGAGCCATTCAATAGTGGATGTAGGCCCATGTGCCGAACCATTGTAAAATATCGTCTCCTTTGTCTAGTATGGATTGTTTACTTTGTTTCATCAATTTTCTATATTAATTGAAGCAAGAAACCTATGAAATAGTTTGGAATTGTAAACTAAACACCTTGCACAATTCACACTCTTAATTGACTGGCCAAGATTGATTTGTGAAATTAACTTAGTTTAATTTTTTTGCTAAAATTCTTAACTAAGCTAATGAAAAGAATAAATTGGACAAATTAGATAATTGAATTATAGAGAATGGTGATATCCTATTCACCCCCTCTAGGATCACATTGGTCCTAGAATTACAATTGGTATCAAAGTGGGTTGCTCTATTGTGGGCTTAACAACTTGAGCTAAATCCATACCTTGATCTTATATACCTATGGCCTCCAAGGAAGAAGGCTATGCTACAAACCGACCACCATACTTTGATGGTTCAAACTATACCTATTGGAAGTCTCGAATAAGCATCTTCCTTAAATCCTTGGACATAGGGGTTTAGTCCTTTAAATACAATAAACTGAAAGATAAACTTGAAAAAGATTGGGATACTGTGGAAAAGAATTGAGTATAATGCTAATTGCAAGATGCTAAATGCAATTGAATGTGCAATTAGTCATAATGAATTTAGGAGAATCTCAGGACTACAAACTGCTAATGAAGCATGGGACCTCCTTGAGGTAACCCATGAGGGAACAAACATGGTGAAACAATCAAAGCTTTAAATGCTCACCACTAGCTTTGAGTCCCTTCAAATAGAAGATGAGTAATTCATCGATTTCCATACGAAACTGTAAGACATTGTAAACTCCATGAGAAATCTTAAAGAAGAGATTAAAGATTCAAAAATTGTGAGGAAAATACTTAGGTCCCTATCAGAAAGATTTCACCCTAAAGTGATAGCTATGGAAGAATGCCAAGACCCGTATAAAATAAAATTAGAAGAGCTAATAGGGTCAATCAAAACCTTTGAGATCAAACTTAGTCCACAAGAAAAAAGAAAAGTATTGCTTTAAAAGTTGATGAGCACTCTAGTTCTGATAAAGATTCTGGCTAGGAATTTCCATTGGTTGCTAAGAAGTTTAAAAAACTCTTTCAAAAGAAGACTACCGGGTTTCAGAAGAAACAACCTCCTAGAAGTCCAAAATCCAAATCGTTGGAGAAAGGAGTTTCCTAAAGAAGAACCCATTTGCTATGAATGCAAAGGAAGATGACACTTTGCAGCTAAAAGTGCAAAATAATAATAATAATAATAATAATAATAATAATAATAATAATAAAATGAAAAAGACCAAAAACAAGGCCATGGCTACCACATGGGGTGAGGACTCGGATGAGTCTAATGTTGAACCCCAATCAAGTGAAGATGAATCTTTACAAGACATTAGATTTTTTGTTTCCTTCACTAAAGGACTTTCAGAGGACTCCCAAAGAGAAGATGAGCAAGAAGATGAAGATGAGGAAGATCTTCAAGATGCATTTGATAAGCTGAACTAAGAAAGCTTGGAATTGGCTAAAGCCAATAAGAGGCTAAAAATACAAAATAAGGACTTGATTGAAAAGTCAAAATCTTTGGAAGAAACCATATCCCAAATACAACAAAACACACCTAATGAGTTAGGAAATGAAATTAACTATCCTTAGAAAATTCTATACTCCTTAGTGAAAAATAAGAATTAAATGACAAAGTTATGCATTTGGAAATGAAGCCAAATGAGTTGAACCTAATCTTAAACAAAGAAATGGAAGATAGAAAAGAAGAAAAGAAGAGACTTGTAGAAACAAATACCAAACGTACTAAAAGGTCTCTTGATTTGGAAAAACAAGTAAAAACTTTACAAGAGAATGAAAGGAAAGCTTTAAACCTCATTGCTTGGAAACGAAAAATTCGAAAAAATGTTAATCATGGAAAAAGAGAGTGGTGATAGGAGGGGTTTGGGATATGGATAAGGAGATTTGATGTCCCATTATCCAACCTATGCCAAGGTTCCGATGGAGAGCTAGATCCAACAAACATGAATCAAACCAAATTCGTCCAAATTCAACGATGATGAACAAGCAACATATGATAATCTAGTAGAGATCGATCTTAGTACTCCAAAATCTCCAAGGCCTACATTAATAGATGCCCATATTTTGGAAAGGAATAAGCTAAATTCATTAAGAAAAATTAAGATTTTTTTTCTTTAAAATATAATGAAACGCTAACTATCAACTCAAAAGTTGTCATTCATCAGTTGGCCATTGACAAAGGTCATGTGCTAGTAAAGCAACATTAAGAAGGATCTTGGTAAATTTCGTGCCACAAATAGAAATTGTAGTTGATAAACTCATTTCAATGGCTTTTATCCGAGAATTCAAATACCATTCATGGATAGCCAACATCGCGCTAGTTAAAAAAGAAGAATGGCTAGATTTGCATTTGTATTGACATTGGAATATGAATGAGGCATGTCCTAATGAAGACTTTCCACTTCTAATTATTGAACTCCTTATAGGTGTTACTATACAGTACAAAGCTCTATCATTTGTGGAAGGATATTGTGGATAAAATCAAATCCAGATGGCTCTTGAAAATGAGGAAGCTATTACTTTCTACACTCCAAAGTGGATTTCTGCAATAGATTCACTCAAGTAGGCCAGGGTTTGTGAAGGAAGAAGAACATGTAATAATAGAAGAAAACGTATTAAGAGAGTAGAGATCCCTTATATGTATGAATATGTTCAAAGTAAATTAATACACCAATACATGAGTAAGTATTACAAGTATACCCTTATATGTACTAAAGACCTATACACCCTTACATATTGTTCTCTACTATATTCTCATGTACATTAACACTCCCCCTCAAGATGGTATGTAAATATTAAGCAAAAATCCAAAGGTTAGGTCTATTTCCCATCCACCCCTCCCAACACCCTATAATTATAGGACTAACACTAGGTAATGACCATTTTACACAACTTGCTAACAACCCTATCAAAACTAGGACTACATAGGCCTTTGGTGAACACATCAACTAACTGATCTTTAGTCTTCATGAAGGAAATACATATTTGTTCGGGTTATAACTTCTCCTTGATGAAGTGCCTATCAACTTTGATGTGCTTAGTCCTATCATGCTGGACAAGATTGTGGGCAATGCTAATAGCGGCTTTGTTGTGATAGTACAACTGCATTAGAACTTGAGAGTTGAATAAAGCAACATAATCATAGCATCTCATAGATCCCGTGTACCATGCCTTAAAACTTGGCTTATACACTCAATCTTGTTACAACTGGTTGCTCCTTATTACTCCACATAACAAGGTTATCTCTCACAAAGGTGCAATACCCCAAAATGGACCTCTAGGTTGACATTAAACCTGCCCAATTTGCATCTTAAAGGCTCCAACATGGAGATCATGTCCTATTCCATACAAGATTCTTTGAGTTAGCCTTTTCTTTAAGTATCAAAGGATGTGATACATTGCCTCAATATGCTTCATCGTAGGAGCATGCATAAACTAATTGACCACCCTAATTACATAAGAGATGTCTGGTCTAGTCAGGGTCAAGTAGATAAAGCTTCCATACTAGTTTCTGATAACAACTAATGTCAATAAGTTAATGATCCTCATTTTCTTACAAACGATTATTTTACTTAATGGAACTCTACACCCTAACATCCTAGAGTCCTAAAGGAGGTTTAACACATATTTGCATTGGGATAAGAAGATTTCATTCTTGGATCTAGCAACTTCAGTCCCAAAAAAGTATTGAAGAAGCCCCTAATCCTTGATCTCCAACTTCTAGTTAAGAAAGCCTTTTAGGTTGTTGATCTCACTTTTATCATCACTTATAATAAAAATACATCTATATAGATAGTGAGGGTTATCACCTTTCCTTTCTAACGCTTTACAAAGAGCGTGTGATCTACTTGACAATGTTTATATCCAATCTTAATCATGGTCCCACAAAACCTTTCAAACCATGCTATAGGACACTCCTTTAGACCATAAAGAGTGAAATTGCTCTAAAGTAATCTTAGAGGGGGGTGAATGGGATTTCTCAATTAATTTACTCCTTTTTGAATTTTATCGTGTGGTTGTTATTAATCCTTTTTAGCTTAGTCCAATTGTGAGTGTGTGCTCCAATGTGTCTACTCAAGTATAATGTCAAATATATGCTAGCCAAGAGTAGTAGAGAGCATCCAAGTAAAGAGACAACTAATCACACAATACAAACCACAAAAAGAGATTTATAGTGGTTCGGCACTCAGGCCTATGTCCACTCTTATAAAGCTCATTACTGAGCTTAGGTATATTTCATTTAAGTACTATTACAACATAGATCAATATACAAACATAAATACTTGCTCAAAAGCAAGCTAAACAACAACACTCAGTGTCTCCAGTGGAGGTAGTCAAGCTTTCGGTGTCTCCAATGGAAGCAAAGCAAGAACAACAATGAATATGAATGCAAATGAATGCAAAGTCAATCAAATATTACCACAAGTTGGTTGATGTTGCTAGTTGCTTAATAGTGAGGTGCTCCTTGTTGAGCTAGTTTGCCTTAGCTACCCACAAGCTCCAAGTACTTGGCTCTAGTGCTCCTTGAGCTCAATCAAAGATGAGTTTCCTCTAGGGAAAGTGCTCACATAACTTCTCTTCAATAGTAGTAGAGTAGTGCTCAAGATGAGAGAAAGAGAGAGAAAATGTAGTATAGTATGTTAGCTACTCAAGCTCAAAATCTATAGGCAATGGAGATTTATACAGTGGAGAAGACTCTTAAAATAGTATGTCTCTTAGCTCTCTTAAAGAATGTTTGGAGTGTTGGAGACTTCTTACCCTAAAGGGAAAAGTTACATTTTATAGTAGCGAGGAGCACCCATGGCCTTAGGATTGAAATATTTTAAAAAGAAGAGCTTTTTGGACCTTTAAATATGAAAACATAGTTCAAATTTTGAAAATCTCCCATAGGATTTTGTATTAAAACAACATTCCAAAATTGTCCTCCAAACCGATTTCTTAATCCGAAATCGAATTGATTTTGGATTAAGCAATTGATTTTGGCTGTGCAATAGACTCCAATTTGATTGCAAGTTTTGAAACCGATTTTAGTTTTGAGAAATTTTCTCAAAACTCATATTGCAATCGGTTTGGGCATATCGATTTTGGGTTCGACAGGCTCAGACTGAGTCAAAATTCAGGTGTGAAACCGATTGCGAGATCCGCAATCGGTTGCGATTTCTAGATTCTGAACTTTTGATTTGAGCACTAAATTGGGGTCTGTCCTTGGGTATCTTCACTTGGGCATCTGTGTGAGGCCTAAACCATGTCAAGGTTCATTTTAAGGCACTCAATATGATATGCACGCATGCTTTATACCTTCCATGGTGTGCCATCTTCCCAGTCTCTTCCTTGGGTCTTTGGTTCTTCTTAGCTTCATGTGATGAACTTGTGAGATCATAGGACACTTACAAGACTCCTAGCACTACCCAATTTCCCATGAGATTGACATACATCAACAATATGCTTTATTTTCCTTTTTCTTGATTGGCATTGAAGTAATAATCCCTTTGGCATGACGCAGAAGATCTACTATCATGAGCTGGTGGGAAAGTGAAATGAAGGAGATTTGCATCCTTTCTCCGCCCAAACATTCTAGAAAATGGATTATCAAAAAAAAAAAAATTCAAGGTCCAGAAAATGAAAGATTTTAGCGTTTAAAGTGGATTTCCTGTGGCATCTAACCTTGCTGCGACCCTGAAGCATTAGGGCATTGGGTGACACATGGTATAAAAGTGAAAAACACCCAGTACCAGATTCACAAGATGTGTTTTGGGAGCTTCTATTTGCACCTCACTTTTTTTAAGCACACCTCACTTAACTCTATTCCAAAAATACCATATCTTAACACAATAGTAAGCACACATCCTCTTCTTCTTCCAAACCGTCTCTTTCTCCCTCTCACCAAAGCTTCTTCAACTCTCTCCATTCTTCTCCATTTAGGGCTCTCTAACACCTAAAAAAAGTCACACATTTAGATTCTCAAACAAGAGCTCAACTAATGGATTAGTAAGGAAGTGAAATGGATCGAAATGGAAGCCCCCAAGTAAAAAAATTCAAGTTGTGGAAAGTTTCTTTTTTCCGTCGTATTCGGCATTACATAGTGTCGACCAAACTTAAGCCTATTCAACCCTAAGATGCCGAACAAAAAATAGAATGCTTAATTTTTTTGGCAGCCCAATGACTCGACCCGCTGCATTCAGATTTATGATGAAATGGTGATGGATCATAGCAATGAATTCATCACGCATGTGGTAAAAAAGTGTATCTAATTGATAATGTGACTAGTGTGTATAACAATTTGGATGAAATTAACGTTATTGTTGTTCTCCTAGGTGTAGATATTCAATAGTCGGGCGACATTGATTTGGTGGGCAATGGATGTTGGAAAGAGGAATGGGTTTGTTATAGTTATTAAGAAGTTAGATTCTGGTTCTGCCTTAAGAAAACCAAGTTTAATCCTTGCATGCGAGTGGAGTGGGCGGTATAGAAAAGATAAGAGGTCAAAAAATGTCAGCGAGGCTGTAAGGGTCAAGGGAACAGGCACCAAGAAGTGCGAATGTCCATTCCAATTAAAGGGAAAGAAGTTACCCACTGATGACGATTAGTTATTGCTAGTCATATTAAGGGTGCATAATCACCCTACTACGAATCATCTCGAATGTCACTTTTATGTGGATAGATTGTCGGACGGAGAGTCCTCACTTTTGAAAAATATGTCAAAAGGTAATGTTCAACCAAAGGACATATTGATTGCAACGAAGCAAAGAGATGCCCTCAATATGACTACAAAAACCGCAATATATAATGCGCGATATAAACCAAAGAGGGAAGAGAAGGCTAGTAGACCTCAGATACAACAATTGCTTAGATAATGGGCCAAGCATAATTACATCGAGTGGCATCGGGCAACGAAAGACAACAAGACTATCATTGATATTTTTTTGGCACACTTGGCTTGTATAGACCTGTCGCGTGCATTCCCACGTGTGTTGATCATGGATTGCACCTATAAGACAAAAAGATATCGCATGCTGCTTCTGGAGATTGTTGGCTTAACGTGTATTGATCTGGATTTTTCTGTGGCATTTGTGTATCTTCAGCATGAGAAGGAGGATAACTTTATATGGGCACTAGATGTCCTACGTGGTGTTATGGATGACAGTGCTCTCCCTAATGTCATTGTAAGGGATAGGGAGTTGGCTTTAATGAATGTCATATCAATGGTGTTTCCCAATGCTACACATTTATTGTGTAGGTTGCACATTAGTAAGAATGTGCTTGTAAACTGTAAGAGGATATTTATGATGAAGGAGATGTGGGACAGGTCCATGATGATCTGGAACCTATTGGTGGTATCAAACACAAAAGAATATTACTTTCAGCAGTTGACATTATTGGAGAAGCAATTTAGCACATATCCTGATGCACTCCATTATATGAGGAGTATTTGGTTGGACGGATACATGGATAAATTTGTAGCAGCTTGGACAGATAGCTGCATGCATTTGGGGGCCACTGTGACGAACATGTAACATTTTTGTTTGGTAATTTCACTTAAGTTTAAAACTCATTGGTTGGTACATAACTATTTGTGTACATGTCACCAGGGTTGAGAGTGCACATGCAAAGTTAAAGTGGTAACTTGGATTCAGTCAAGGAAACTTCAAATCCTTATGGACAAACATACACAATTTGCTTGAGCTACAGCACACAGCCATCAAGGCATAGTTTAAGAGATGTAAGACGTTTGTGCAACACAACTTTAAACCTGTCGAGTTCAGAGAGTTTCGCGACAACGTATCCATTATTGCGTTGGAGAGGATTTTGGCTGAAACAAAGCGTGTAGGTGTTGTTGGAGTTGATTCTACTGCATGTGGATGTGTTTTTAGATGCACACATGGGTTACCTTACACACATGAGATAGTAGAGTATATCAGGAAGGGGTGTCCCATACCACTTGAGTTAGTACATGCGCATTGACGCAAGCTTCATATGCATCCTACCTCAAGCCTTACAAGCCATGATTTAGATAGCGCAACAGATATTGAATTATTTATGCAGTGGTTCAACCAATTCAATTAGTCCACCAAAATGTAAATTCTTAAGTTATGGGAGTTAGCAACGCTAGACAACACACATATCAAGGAACTTGATGTCAAAAAAAATACCTAAGGTCACCCATATACAAAGATAGACACATTCATGTGACGTGATCCATCTGCATTTGAGAGGGTGTCATCATTATAGGATAGCTACTCTGAGCAACAACCACCACTACCAAAACCACCCAAGTACAATTAGTGAGATAAACACAACAGAGGAGAGCAAAGGAAAAGGTAACTAATATACACATAATTGTGTAAGTGACGAAGTAATTCAACCATTGTGTGGAATAACATGTTTCCTTCTTTTCTTATAGGTTATTTGATCAAGTTCATCTAGACGGGCTTCCTCACTGTATTATATGCGTTTCTTCCCAAAATGCATTTGTCCTTACATCAACAATGTTATAGACGTGGCAGCGGACGAGCATTGTGGCTTTAGGGCCATCGCTGGATTGATGGGATTTCGAGAGGATAATTGAGCACAGGTTAAGGAGGATTTGGTGTGTGAGTTGGACTACCATGGCCCCCTGTACGAGCAAGTATATGGGTCACATACAAGAGTGAAGGAGATTAGATATATATTAGCCTATTTCAATGATTGTGCATCTTACGATTGCTGGATGACCATGTCAGAGTGTGAATATTTGATTGCATCGCACTATGATGTTGTCTTATATTACCTGGGTGTGCATTAGTGCCTCACTTTCCTACCACTCATATAAGATCCTATCCCTATTGTCGCTCGAATGGAAATTGCCATTGGTTTCATCAACGGAAACCACTTTGTCTAGGTTATCCTGATGTTGGATTATCCAATCTCACCCATAGCGACATTTTGGTATAGATATAGATATAACAACATGTCGGATTGGGCACTTCCATCATATGAAGGAAGGATCGAAGAGTTTAGACTTGTTGTCAGCTCGAGTGTTACTACACAGGAGACTATAGATTTAAGCGATGACTGATGTAATTTTTTGTTTGGTTACACATCTATTGTATCCTTTTAGTCTTATTTTGGGATCATGTATAACACACTGACTGTGACTAATGTAATTTTTTGACATATTAATAAAGTTGATAGTTTTAATTATTTTATTCTTATTTTGTTTCTTATTCGGCATCTCAGGGCTACAAAAAAAAAAACCATTATGTTTCTTGTTCAGCATCTTAGGGCTGAGCCTATTCAACATCACACTGTCGAATAGGCTTAAGCAACAAAAAAAAATTCAAAAACTTGAATTTTTTTTACATCGGAGCTTCCGTCTCTATCCATTTCACTTCCTTGATACTCCATTGGTTGAGTATTAATAAATTTGAAAGTTTTTATTATTTTGTTCTCATTTTTTTAC
>JAOXJP010037322.1:0-16553 GCA_025762735.1 Platanus orientalis
CAACTGATCCTCACTACATAATCATATGAAATAACATCAGTCTGACAAACTAAAGAATATCAAATAACTGTAATGTAGCTAAATCTGAGGATACAACTGATCCTCGCTACATAATCACTAAGGCTAAAAATAAATTAGTTAAATACTAAAAATAACTCTCCACTCATGGTATCAATCTCATGCCTCAGATCATATCACCAATAGTCTCTAACTCATCTACAGGGTCCACCTCTAAATTCTCATCACCTGAAATATTTTTCAACAACGGAGTGAGCTTGACAACTCAACAATGCACCATAGACATACATCACAATTATAGAAATATGGGCTAACTGAGCAGAATATTTTATAGAACTTAAAACATGCTATCAAATTAAAACATGTGCTGAAACTAAAACATAACTGAACTGAACTGAGATAAAGTGAATAGAAACAGAATTGAGATACATATACCATATCTACTAAAAATACGGATAACTGAAAATAATAGAATTGAGATACCAAGTCAAAAATAGAGATCAAACCATCAGCTAGCAGATAACAAAACATGCAGATATATGAAACAAAACAGAACAGACAAATATCTGAACAAGAACAAATAACTGATGTTAGAACAGAACTAAGTAGAACAATCAGACTATGGTTTTTACCTATTAATGTGACCAGGTGATTGGGTACCTGACATATGTATTATATATGGTATGGAGGGCCAGACACACGTATTATACCCTTTGCGGAGGGTCAAACACACCTATTATACCCGGTGCGGAGGGCTAGACATTAAAATTTTCTCTTTGATGAAAAGGGGTCCATAACCAATCAAAGATACATACATAGATCATGTTAATATGAATGATAAAGTCTAAACAGAAATTATCAATTAGATTTACATAAGAAACTGAGATATAAATCAGATATGAATTAATAAGAACTAACAATTCAGATTTTTTTTTCTAGATTATAAGAACAATAACACAGATGGAATTATAGCCCACCTAAAGCATAGTACTAAGAACCGATGTGCAGAGATTTTTAGAACTTAGGATCATATTACAAAGATAAAAATGACAGGATTTTGATTTTAAAACAACTAATGAAATCAACATTAAAGTATAAGATCAAAACTAGTCCAAAACATTACAATTTTGACTTAAAAACACAGATTTAAACCATAAGAATATAAAAACTGAAGCAAAACACTAAACCCATATGAGATATAATCCAAAACAGAATTTAAAACCTATTTTGAGTTTCCTCAAATTCGAATTAAAATCATGCATAAACTTGAAATTACCCTTTTGCTGAAAATTAACTTTTTATTGGCTTTTCAATGTAAAATCATCAAAAACTCATGCATAGTCTAAGAATCCTAATATCAAAATGAATTAAAACATATGTAAATGATACTTGTCTTATACTTGAAGAATCCAATTAACTTTTGTACTATTTTTCATGAATCCCTAGGCTTTAGACCTTCGAAAATCCTCAATTCTTCAAAACCCCCAACTTTTTATGCAAAATTCCTTCTTTTCTCTTCCTCCCTAAGTTCTAATGGGTTTCTAGGGTTTAAGTTTGAGTTTAGGTCATTCTTATAGATATAGGAGGTGTCCCTAAAAAATGAAAGACGATTTTTGCAATAATCACGATTTTAAAACCTTTTTGAGTTATTTACAATTTTGCCACTAGACTAAAATGGCTTTAACTTTTTTTATAGATCTCCGTTTTTTGAACCATTTTATGTGTTGGACTCTAGACTTCGAGACCTTTCTTTTGGTATAGTTTTTTTATAATAAATTTATCAGGTTTACTATTTTTCATCTAATTTCAAAGTTTCCCTATTTTTTTAAGTCTATAATTATGTCATAAGGACATAAAAATAATAAAAATGTATAAGAAAATCTTGGGTATTACAGGACATGTGTCTAGAACACCTATATCAAGATACCATCTTAATGAGCTTCGAACTCTTTGTGCGGTGTGAATGACCAAACACTTCGGGTCATCATTTCTCACCTATACTCTCTTAACTTTGGAAGGTTTAGAGATTTGCCTTTTCGGCACTTTATTGGGTTAAGTCCTTATTTCTTTGAAGGTTTCTATTTTCAACATGTTGAAAATAGTTTCTCTTATTAACATTCTTCCCATTTTGCATTCTTTGGGATTTCATGTCATTTACCATATTTCTACAATCCACCTTAATGTGCTTTTTTAAAACACAATAGTAGCAATAGAATAGGGGCCTTCTAAGTGCACGGGATTGAGTTGTCTTTCTTCTAGGTTGTTTATTATAGAAAGATTGTTGAAATCTTATAGGTTTCCTATATTAACTAGGTTGTGCCTTAGTCTTCCTAGAAGTGGAGGCATTTCCTTGGAATCCTCTATAAATGGCAGCCTTGTTTGCTTGAAACTTGTTCCATGCCTCTTTGGTATAGGAATAAGGCTTGCTCATTTCTTGGGCTCCTTTAGAGAAAGATGCTTGCTTGTATTAAGGTCTACTCCCAACCACTTGTGCATAGGATCTTGATTAGGGTTGCATGGATCTCTCCTAGTCCCTACTTTGACTCATAAGTGCTTTACCTTTGAATGAGGTAGATTTTTTCCTCTCAACCTTATTTGACCTTTGATAAGGTCTTTGTGGCTCCACCTTTTTATTTCCCTTCTTAGAAGGTTGTGAAGGCGGTTGAATAGATCATTTGGCTTTGACAAAGCCATTCTTGGGTCCTTGAGTTGAGGATGAAGCATTGGCCTTAGAATTATAACCTAGTCTGGTCATATCCCCATACTCTTTACCCATTGTGAGCATCTTTTCAAACTTCCCATTTGTTTGGGCAAGCATTGAGATGTTCTTCATCCTATCTTCTTCAAGGTCTTTGATTTGTTTGAGGTAATCAAGAGACTTCCTTGTGAGTTGAGCACAAATCAAGTTGAGAGATTCGTTTATCTCATTTAGAGTTTGGTCTTCTAACTCTTGGATGAGTGTTACATCACTATGAGACTCATCTTTCTCTTCTTCTAAAGTTTTGAGCTTCTCTTTAAGCTCAAGAAATTTGTTGGTCAATTTTTTATTGTCTTCGAGAAGTCTTCTCTTTTCATGCTTCCTATTGTCCTTTTCTAAGCCTAGAAATAGTTTAGAGTCATTGAGCTTCTTCTCTAATTCTACTTTTTTTAGGCTCATCTCCTCCTTGGCACATAGGAACAAATAATTTTCTTAGAGAGATCCTTTTCTTTTTCACTTTTCAAAGAAGATTCTTGTTTAAGATTAGAGATAGTGTCTTCGAGGGACTCTAACTTTTTAATCAATTCAATGATTTTCCTCTTGAGTTTTTTGTTCTTCTTTCCCAATTTTACACTTTACACAAAAAAGTCATCAAATGCTTCTTGTGCATCATAAATCTCTTATTCTTCTTTATATTCTCCGTCATCTTCACTTGAGTCACTTATTTCCAAAAATGAGCTCATGGGAGTGCCAAAAGCCATAAAGGCCTTGATCTTTTGTGAGAGAACTTCATCACTATTTTGAGACTCATGTTTCGAAGTCTCGGACTCATCATCCCATGGAGCAGTCATGGCTTTTTCTTTTGACTTGTACTTGTTCTTCTTATTGCCACAATCCTTGGCAATATGTCCCATTCCTTTGTACTCATAGCACATGGGAGGTTCTCTAGAGAAGTCCTTCTTTTGTAGTTGGGGTAAGACTATCTCATTTGTTTGTTTTTAGAGTAATCCTTAGTATTTCTCTAAAAATAAATTCTTGAAC
The DNA here is from genome assembly GCA_025762735.1 of Platanus orientalis. Lineage (NCBI taxonomy): Eukaryota > Viridiplantae > Streptophyta > Magnoliopsida > Proteales > Platanaceae > Platanus > Platanus orientalis. The sequence continues at coordinate 3,758 of JAOXJP010037322.1, forward strand.
CTCTTAGCAAAAAAAGCTAGGTCATCATCTGAATCTTTATTTGATTCAGAGGGTTCTTCTATCTTAAGGGAAATGCCTTTGTTTTTGGTAGGCTCCTTAAAGGATGCTTCAAATGTTTGAAATGAGCCAATCAACCCAGCTAGTTTCATAACTTCTAGGTTTTTGCTTTCTTCCATAGCAGTTTACCTTAGGCCTAAACCTTTTAGGGAAGGACCTAAGTACTTTCCTAATGACCTTAGACACGGGGATATCCTCACCTAGACTGCTCATAACATTCACCAAGTTTGACAACTTAGCATTGAATTGGGAGATCTCTTCATCCTCCTCCATTCTAAGAGTTTTAAGTTGTGTCATGTACATTTAAAGCTTAGACATCTTTACGGTGCTTGTACCCTCATGGATAACGGAGAGAAGCTTCCACTCTTCCTTTGTCATCTTAAGATGAGCTATCATCCTAAACTCATCTGGGGCTAAGCCACTTGATATGACATTCAATGCCCTAAAGTTAAACTTGTGAGCATCCGCCTCAGTGGGGGTCCACTCACTTCTCAGTTTGTCGGGCTATGTATAGCCATCGATAATTGCACTCCATACGCTTGGGTCACAGGCATTTAAGAATATTTTCATCCGAGATTTTCAATAGCCATAGCCTATTCCATTAAAGAATGAAGCGGTGCTAATGGGCATACCACTATCTTCTCTAACCATCTAGGATTTTTGCTAGGACCTTACTCGAGATCTTAAGCCCTATGTGAGTAACCTGTGCTCTGATACCAGTTGAAATTGCTTTAAAGTAATCCTAGATGGAGTGAATAGGATTTCTAAATTAATTTATCCCTTTTTCAATTTTAATTTGGATTTGACTTTAACCTTTTTAACGTAGCCCAAGTGTGTGTACGTTCCAATGTGTTTACTCAAGTATTTTGTCAAACATGTGCTATGCAAGAGTAGTAGAGAACATTCAAGTAAAGAGACAAACAATCACATACACAAACTACAACAAGATATTTATAGTGGTTTAGTACTAGGGCCTACGTCCACTTTTCTAAAGCTCACTACCGAACTTAGGTATATTTCATTTAGGTACTATTACAACCTAGGTCAATATACAAACCTAAGTACTTGCTCACAAGCAAGCTCAACAACAACACTTGGTGTCTCCGACGAGTGTGTACTACTTGCGGTGTCTTCGGTAGAGGTAATCAAGCTTTCAGTGTTTCTAGTGGAAATAAAACAAAAACAATAGTGAATATGAATGCAAAGTCAAGAAAATATTACCACAAGTTGGTTGATGTTGCTAGTTGCTCAAAGTGGGGTGCTCCTTGTTGAGCTAGTTTACCTTAGCAACCAACAAACTTAAAGAACTTAGCTCTAGTGCTCCTTGAGCTTAGCCAAATGTGAGTTTCCTTTAAGAAAATGATTCACCACAAGTTATCTTTAATAGGAGTAGAGTGGTATTCAAGAGGATAGAAAGAGAAAAAGAATCTAGTGATAGATGTTAGCTACTTAAGCTCAAAACTAGTGGGTAATGGTGTTTTTCACAATGGAGGATGCTCTTAATATAGTAAGTTTTTGAGCTCTCTCTAAAATAGCTTGGAGTGTTGGAGTTCTTTACCCTAATGGGAAAAGTTTCATTTTATAGGGTTGAGGAGCACCCATGGCCTTTGGATTAGAATCTTTCATAAAGGACAACATTTTGGAGCCTTAGATTTGAGAAATGGAGTTCAAATTTTGAAAAACTCTAATTGAAATTCATGTTTTAAAATTATTCCAAAAATTCCCTCATGACCAATTTTTTGATCCGTAATCGATTATGGCTCGCAATCAATTACATATCTCATAATCGATTATAGGTCACACTTAGACTCGTAATTGATTGCTTAATTCTAGATCGATTTTGAGTTTGAGAGTTTTGGTCAAAATCGATTACGGCCTATGAGTTTTGGCCACGAGAGTCTCAGATTGTGCCTAGTAGATTTCTCTCACAATCTATTGTGTGATCCGTAATCGATTGCATCGTAATCGGTTGCTTAATCCGTAATCAATTACGACTCCTAGTTTTTCTAAATTTGGTTTTGGGCACTGTGGGGGGGGTCTATCCTCGGGCCTTTTGTCTTTGGGTTTTGTGAGATACCTACCACCATGTCGTCTTTGGGTTTTGTGAGATACCTACCACCATGTCTACATTATTTTTAAGGTATTAAAATAATATGCAATGCATGTTTTATACCTTTCTTGGTGTGGTAAATCCGAGGTAGATTTCAATCTCTTCTTCAAGTTTTTAGTCCTTATTGTCTTCATGTCTTGAACTTGCGAAAACATATGACACTTAAGTCACATACCACTACACATTTGACCATGGGATTGACATACATCAACATTCACTATGTCCATAAGATGTTGGACTTTAGGTTATGGTACCCATTTGACACCACATATGAGATTATATGATACTTAGATGTTGATTAGGCTAGCGATGTTGATGATCACAAAAGCACGAGTAGAGATTCCTTTTACATCAGAAACAACCTTGTTTCTTGGCACAATAGGAAACAAAACTCTATATCATTGTCAACTACTGAAGTTGAGTACATTGCAACTAGCAGTGGGTGCACTCAACTCCTTTAGATGAAGCAAATGTTCAGAGACTATGAGTTAACACAAGGGATAATGAGTCTATTTGTGGACAACAAAAACATGATAGACATCTCAAAGAATCCTATTAACACTTAATGATCAAACACATTGATATTAGACACCATTTCATTAAATAACTGTTAAATGAGAAGGTTATGTTGTTGGACTATGTAAAGACTGAGGACCAACTAGTAGATATTCTAACGAAGCCACTTGATTCCAAGCGCTTCAAATATTTGAGGAGCACCATTGATTTGTGTGCAATGTGATGAGCCTATATGGCTTTGTATAGTGTGCATAGGGCCTACTTAAAGTGCCCAAGCATTGTGCCCCATGGTAGGCACTCCAACCATGCATAAGAGGTCAAAAGAAGAAGGGTGCATGATTTATGACCGATCATAGGATTTGTGATCAATCATGAGGGTAGTTTTGTCTAGTTAATTACATGTAGGTTTAAAACCCCCAACCCACGATATTTTCCTCATTTCCTATTGATTCAAGAGTCGTTTAAAGTTCTTTTTCCCTCTCTTCTACCTTTTAGCCTCCTATCCTCTTTTAGGTGCCCTAATCCATCTCTTAGAGCAACGATGGTGTAAAAGAATCTTGCAACCTGTGCCTTTAAAACCTCTAAGGGAGGTTCTTCCAAGGCTACACCTCCTCAAGCCACCAACAAAGGGAAAAGGCCCGTAGGTGAGAGTTCTCAGGCTTTGAAGTGCACCAAGGGCCACAAGGAGGGATCCTACTCTCCTTTTTGGGATGCAAAGAGCTTGTAGACCTACAAGAAGTTGTTCTCCTCATGCCAGTTCTTCTGTGAGCGGATGGTCGAGACAGATGTCTTAAAGACCATGCAATATTACGAACACCTTGATGCGCGGGGATGGATTTCATTCTTTGACCTATAAGGCCCTATTCAAGATGAAGAGGTTCGTATCTTCTATTTAAACATATTTTTAGAGAACCATGAGGAATGCTCCTTCTACTCTGAAGTCTATGGGATGCCTTTGAACATAAATCCTGAATACATCAGTAAGCTCTTGAAGATCCCCCGTGAGGCCAATGTGATAGTGTTTTCTATTAAATGGATGAGTCCCCAAGACAAAGTTGCAATGACTGAGAGGATATGTTTGGAGCATGTGAACTAAGGCAGTAAACTCCCCTACAGGGTCTGCAAACCCTTGGTGAAGTTTCTAAATCAGTTGTTCACCTACAACCTACTCCCCATGACTCACCAAAATGATCTCACCAAACAAATGGCATACCACATCGACAACTTCATTCAGGGACCTCAAATTGACCTTCCCTCGGTCATATGTCACACCCTCTTGAAGACCACAATAGCTTGACATTCTACTGGAAGCATTCATTTCCTAGTGTTGATCACCAAAATCCTGAAGGCCAACAAGGTGCCTTTTAGAGTTCCTGCCCCACAACAATGAACCATTCCTCCTTTCACCATTGGTAGCCTCTTGAGGATGGGCCTGACTGAGCCAACAACATCTGACCCTAAAAGAATACCTACAAGCTTAACCCATCCAAGACTACCACTACGAGTGCCAAGGCATCAGTGATGTCTCTCCTCTAGACTTTGGTTTGCAAAGTCTCAAAAGTCATCTAGAACCAAAAGCACCTCACAGGCAATCATAAATTAATTGTTGCAAGGATGTTAGCTTAAATGCCTAACAATCCCATTGTCCTAGAATCAAGTAGTGATCAGAGGATTATCTACCAGAGGACCTCACAGATGACACCGAGGGAGAGGATGCGCTTGCTGGAGATGATGATGTCGATGTAGTAGTTGATGGTGATGGTGATGGTGATGAGCAACATAGTCACGGGGATCGTAGTGACGGTGGTGATGTTGGTGGTATGAGGGATGAGCAGATGGCCTTGAGTATGTAGAGGGTGACGATTGAGCTCTCTTTTGTTCTCTGGAATATTTTTTCAGTGTTAAGAATTATCATTTTTCTTTTTGTTTCGAGGTCTTAAGAACCTGTAGTTGTTAAAATCAAGACCTATAGTCTTCATGATGTAATTACCTGACTGATGAAATTACAATTTTTTCTTTTGCTACTCTCTTTATGTCTCCTAGTGCTATTTACCTTGTTCATATTTTTGCTAGGCCTTGCCAATTCATGGCAAAAGGGGGAGAAATTAGTGTGGCTTATGCATACTTAATGAGGGAATTTACAAGTTAGGGGGAGTAGTGGCTTGAGAGTATACTTGCTAAGGGGAGTATAGTATACAGGATAGGGAGAGTATACAAGTTAGGGGGTGTGCCAAAATCAATGCCAATTACAAATGAACTAAAATTATTATTTTAATGCATTGGCATCCATCATATCACATGCACCTTATTTTTTATTTACTATTTCATATGCTTCACATAAGGCTTGAGGAAGGTATGTGTGTATGTGTATAGGTGATTAGGAGCATTCAAAATATTCAAGAGCTCAAAAAATTTAAATGTATTTCCATTTTTTATATCTTGTAATTGTTTTGTATTGATTGGGTGTATTTTGGGGGTTTGGTTAATTGTATTTAGTGGTAAAATCTTGTAATAGGGGTTTTCTCATGGAATTGATAAAGGGGGAGTTTGTTGATGCACATGTATTATTTGTCAATTCATGGGCAAAACATGTTGTAAGGACTCCGTGATCTAAAGCTTCAAGATGACTCAAGACATGAAGACCAAGACCGGAAGATGGGCTCCAACGTCCCAAAAGATAAAGGCATGTATGGCATGATTATGGTCATATAGAGAGGACCAAAATGTGTATTCACAAATGTAGGAAGACCCCTCAAAGGACCAAGGTGAACTAATCTTCCCAACAAGATCATGGATAGGAAATAGGATTTTTCTTGTTTGTGATCGGTCACAAATGCCATGACTGGTCACGCATAGGCATTAGGGGCCAAAAACAAAAGTCCCAAGGACTGGGTCCCTTCCCTATGATCGATCACAACTTCTAGGTCATGACCTAATGTGACTGGTTACAAAGTCCATGACCGGTCACGACTGGGTTATTGAACTTTCATCTTAAGGCCTCAAGAGGCGTTGTGATTGGTCACAATCTAATACCTCGTGACTAGTCAGAAACCCCATGACCGGTCACGCCTGGGAGAAATCTCAAATATGAAAAACTTTATTTTTTAATGTAGGGCTCATATATTTTGTCCATTTAAAAAGATTCCAATCCAAGGAATAAGAGTGTTTTTTGAATCCTATAAGAGGAAAACATTCATATTTAGGGAAACACTTCAAGCATTCAAGAGTGTTATTTCCCTTACCAAAAGTGAGCTCCCAAGAGTAAAATACGTTTTCTCCTCCATTGCTTGAGCTTAAAGCTTGACAGTCTCTCAAGAATCTCTCTCTTTTCCCCCTCTCTACTCTACTTAGTTAGTATCTCAAAGAAATGAGTGTGTGGATTGTCCCAAGAGGAAAACCTTTTTTGGTTGACTAAGCTCCAAGGGCTCTAAAGCCAAGGCTTGAAGTTGTGGAGGTGAATTAGGGCAAACAAGCTCAACAAGAATAACAACATCAACCAACAAGTGGTAGTATTTGTTTTCTTCTTGTATCCATTTGCATTTATACTCATTTTCATATTGCTTTACTTTCGCCGAAGACACCAAAAATTGACCACACTCGCTGGAGACACTAAGTGTATTGTTTAGTTTGCTAAGAGCAAGTAGATAGGTTTTGGATGTTTTTGACCTAGATTGTAATAGCCAATCTAAATAAAATATACTTAAGCTTGGTTGTGAGCTTGAGAAGAGTGGACACAGACCTCCATACCAAACCACCATAAAGTTTGAGTTGTGTATTGATTGTGTGATTGCTTGTATGTTCATACCTACTCTTGCACACCATTTATTTGATAATATCCTTGAGTAGCTACATTATAACATACACACACACTTAGATTAATTCAAAGTAAATTAAAATCAATCCAAATAATCAAGAAAGAGGTAAACAAGTTTTAAATCCTATTTACCCCCATCTAAGATCAATCTAATAGGTACTTCACATTATTGATATAACAAATAGATATGAAACACATTCTTACCAAAAAAGAAAAAAGATATGAAATACAAAATTTTTTTAAGTAAATAACTTCAATATCCTAAGTATATCTTTATAGATTTGCATCATCAAGTTGTAAATGGTAGATCATTTGCATAGTTCAATATTTAACTGCTAATAAATATCCTCTACGTGATCCCAAAGTCTAATCCATTAAGGTATGCAAAGCAAAAAAAAAATTACATTTATTTTACTAAGTTTAATATTTAGATTCTTATTAAAATAATTTTAGTATTTAGATTTCTATTAAATTTTAATTTCTAATTCATATTATTACAAATATACCAATGAAAATGAAAATATTGTTATCTTACCCAGTAAAAAACATGAAATTATTTTTGTTGTATTTTTTTTAATTTCTTATTCTCTTTTTATCTTTTACTTCCAAGTTAACTATAAGTGGGAAAATTTTACTCACTCATTAGGGTTGAACAAGTTGTGTCATTAAACATACTTAGCCATGGGAAATTATATCTTCCATTATAGAAACCATACTTCTTGTTTTGGTTTATTACAAGGGGAATCTACATTATAATGACAAACAACAAACAACAAACAACAAACAACAAACAACAAACAACAAACGATTGTGCATGCACAAGGAGAATCTACATTTATAAATAACAGTTTCCTACCCTGAAGATTTGGCAGTTTAAACAAACTTATGCACATGAAAGTTAACAACAACTAGCCATGGCTAAGGATCGCATCTCTCTCATTACAGAAGCCATACTTGTTTCATTAGTTTACTACTAAATATAAGTTTATAAATAACAACAAAGCACAAGCAACAAACAACCACTTTGTATGACACTAACATCTAAACATTAAGCATAGTTATTAATAATTAGTCTTAGATCAAGGATCTTATCTCTTGTTATGGGAAACTAGTTTCATTAGGTTAGGTTCAATTAATGGTTGTAGCATCTTCAAATATTTTTATGATATCGTCAGGTGAATCACTAAATAAATAAATAAATAACAAGGATATATATCATTGTAAGACAAACAGAAAACTTATCTTACCTGTAATTTTATATTCTGAAATTACTAACTTAAGCCTGTCTTTGGGAGATTACCTTTCATACAGCTTATAGGCTTGTTTTGTACACAGAGTACTTGTTGAGTAGTTTGAATGAAGGGTGCAAGTATGGCAGATTCTAGCAAATCCAAGTCCAAACAGGTTGAGGCCAGCTGGGTCATTTAATTCCTTCTCCACCCTATTCAAACTTTAGTGTCAAGCTGACCTAAAAATTCAAATTGGGTCAGTTGGACTAAGGTCGAGCTAGTCCAAGTTGCATCCATAATCTACAATATCCATGTGTTAGGAAGCGACTACTAAGCTGGGCCATAGCCCTAAGGTTACAGTGGTTAAAAATATTAATTGTATGATTTATAAAATAATAAAAAACATGGATGAATAAGAACAAAATTCTACAAAATGAATGGTCAAGATCGATAGATTTATCTGTTTTTTGGGCCTATGAACCATACAACTACCACATGTAGATAGTTGGAAATATGCAAGCCCCATGTGGTATGTATCCTAAGCACATGGAGCTTAAATATTTCTTATCATGTGGTATGAACCCATGACCTCTCTTCGGGAGACGCGGTGATGGGCATTGGCTTTTTAACAATGGTGTTTTATTGGTCCTTTCCTATAACGGAAAGATCAAAAATAAAAAATAAAAAAAGAGAGAAAATTTATATTATAGCATTATATATGTTCCTTCGAAATTATGCACGTAGGGCCTTGTATTTTTGGAGAGGACCTCTCATTGAGCTTCTAGGCTCATTTTGTAAATGTGATACTTGTTTAAAATTACGATCTAGTGTGTCTTTGACAGGTTCACGACCAGACCAAATAGAACTGGGTCAAGCCGGGCTAAATCGGACCTGGTCATATAATTCTGTTTCTACTCTTAATTATCCAATCATGCAATTAAGAGTCCAACCCTATACTATACATATGTCAATTGGACTCGGGTTGAAGGGATCCGGACTGCTACGGGTCAGTAAATGAAAATATCGGGTACTTAATCGTGTCTTAGATGCTGTAACATTTTTCCTTTTTTAAGATACAAGAGCTCAAAACTTGTAGGTTTCGTAATAGAAAAACCACAAAAAATCAACAAATATAATTACTATTTACCTTAATGTTTTGTAATTTTCTTGTACTCATATATTTTTTTGTGCCCAATAATTTACTCGAATAAAACCCGATGCATGGACCTGAACCAACCCGATTCTTGATCAAGCCCTAAAATAGGACCTATATGCTACTAACCAGGGTCAAGTCTCTTGGTTAAGCAGGTAGAGGAATGGTAACCTCTAGCTGCCCTGTTTGAAAGGCATGGTCACACTGACTCAAATTTTGTAAATGACCTGCAATCGTTAATTTTTTTTAAGACTAAATTGTCCTTCAATATTTATATGGGAGTTCTATCAGAAACAGAATAATAAGAGAGCACTTTCTTGACCAAAAAGAAAAAAGTGAGGAACTTTGGTCTTGAATTATAAAAACTAAGCTGCTGCAAATCATTTACAAAATTTGAGATAGCAGTGTATCCACATCTTACAAGCAAGAAAGTAAATGGTAATGTTCTCATTGGGTAGTTGGGTGGCCAGTGACTCCCTTTGGTGAGGTCTTGGGAATAACTTAGCTAAGAATGGTAGATAAACATAAGCATTAGAAAGGGATATCTTTTATATACCAAAGCAAATGTTTTGTGACCAGAAAATGTCTGTGATCCTCTATGACCATGCTACAGGCTACATAATGTGTATGAATTAAAAGTGTAAAAAACAAAGTGTTCAGTATAAAAAAGTAGGTGTGCAAAAAGTGGCACCAAATATTTATCAAAAAAAAAAAAAAAAAAAAGGCAACAAATTCAAAAACACATCATGTGTCAGTCTGTGGTTGGTCACAGAGGATCACAGATCATCGGGGTTTTATCAACAGCTCCATAATTATTTGTTATCCCTTCCTAGGAGAGATAGAGAGATGTTTCTTCTTTATTTTATTAATCTGTCATTCTACAACTTAATTGTTGTAAGACTATATATTAATATAAAAATACAAAAATAAAATAAGTGTCATGATCAGGTGTTGGTGCAACTTAACATACAGACACCACGTGGTCAGTTTTTCGTACAAAATACTTTTCCCGCTCATTTCTGCACCATGTCTCAACTCTATGTTAAATCCACATGGACTTAGAGCTGCTTGTGCAACATCTGTCTAGTCTCAAAAGAAATGATTGGACCAATATTGTTCTAAAAGAATTTGCTGTTGCTTAATAATCGCCTACATTTACATAAAGACAATAGAAGGAATGACAATATTTGACCCAACCAACCAACCCAACATCTACTTTTTTTTTTTTTTTTTTTTTGAGGGGGAGGGGGTGTAGGTGGTTTAATACCTACCCTCTTTGAACTTTGGTTGGGATCAGAATGGGCAAGCCCCAGCCCCAGCCTGGAGAGAGAATCCTCTATGGCACCGAATTTGGAGCGGTTCACGTGCTATAATATCGACTAAATTTGCTGAACGTTAACTGAACTTTAACAATTTGGAGAGGATCACGTGGGTAGACAGCAAGGTAGGTCGAAACACACGAAAATTTCAGAACAGACTTCCATCTGTTTTGACCTGCAGTGCTGTGGGCTGAATTTCAGTGCATGAACCGTGCCAAGTTTGTAGCTGTAGAAGATCCTAACTCCCCAGTCTGAACCGGATTACCCGATTTAAGGCCAACCCTAACTGGAACCCAGCTAACCAGCCCAACCCAGTTTGACTTATCAGTGATATTGGGTGTTTTCACAAACCATATAATGTGGTTCTTTAAGAAAGAAAATGTGGCTCTACCCAACATTACGTCTTCTTGCGTGTAAAGCAAATTCCATATATACTAAAAAAAATTAATACACGTGTTGCATTGCAGGGCGACTTAAATGTAGGCCCACTCTTAAACACTCTTCATTTTTTTGGGGTAGTTTCCGTTTAATGTTATTTAAGCTTTGATGCAAAGGATTTGTTATCATTATAAATAGCATCTCCCATTATTTGGGATACAACATATTATATTACCAACTTAACCCTTTGTTTAGTTACCTAAAAAAAACCTAGTGTTGAAATATTTTTTAATATTCTAAAGGGAATGAAACCCTGTTGAATGTGGAAAGAGAGATGTGGCGATCTAGCGCCACTCCCACTACCCTCTTTTAGAGAGATGTGTGGGAGTGGGTTAGGGTTTTCACACCCCCCCTCTTTCTCTCACATGGTTAAAGGGTTAAAAATCTTAATTAGGTTTGTCTCCAATAACCCTAATTTCATCTCTATAAATATGGTAAACCAAAAGAAAAATGGTTCTTTTATTTTGTTTTGAGTCATTTTTTTGAAGAGTTTGAACATTTACATTGGTGACTGCATTAGGATTTTCTCAGAGAAAAGAGAAAACAAAGTGGCTATTGTGTATTACAGGGAGTTCTCTTTTTTTGTAATTACACTTCGTGTATATATAAAAGGTAAATGTTAGTGGCTAATTTAGGTGAAGAGGGGTTTTCAAACCTGGTCTGTGGTATGACACCAACAGACTTTACCAACTTAGCAAGTTGGTAAGTTGACATTTAGCTTAGATGACAAATTTGACATGACAGGTAGGTAACTAATTATTTCAAATTTCAACCAAGTTCTCTAGTTTGAATCTTTACCAGTTAGACTATTGGATGACAGGGTAATTGGGTAAACAAATAGGTGTGTTTAATCCACTTTTTTTTATTATTATTGTTATTATGTTTAGTAAAGACATTCTCCTCTACCTCTGTGCATTTACTGCCACCTTGTCTTCTAACGAAAACAAAGATGTTAAGATTTGGAATTCTTTAATTATGTTAGATTGAAATCAGTAATCCCTCCCTGAGCGCCCACCAAATCCTGGGGGTCTCCCATTTGATGGCGATGGCTGGGATGGTTGTGACTTGTAAGTCACCTGTTATTGTTTGGTGTTAGGAGCCAATCACATCATATTTCTTCCTCTGTCATCTTTCTTGCTGACTTCCAAGAACTCTGCCAAGCCAACTAAAAATCAAATATCGGGTATGCCAAAACCCTAGTTTTGGAAGTTGTATACAATCAAAATAGAAGGAATCAAGAAGGAAAACAGCAAACCCCAGACTACAAATACAATTTATGAGGTTCAACTTGAAGCTTACCTTTATGGGTGAAAAGGGTAACAAGAAATGTCACTATCAATAAAGAAGTCACAGTCTATGCAATATATATATATATATAAACCGGGAAAAGATTCTGTGCGACAATTTATCCCATGGCTAACATGGGACAAGACATATGGGCAACACATCCGTCAAAAAATCGAAAGGGAAAAGAGAGTTGTTAAAACCTTTGGTTAATTAGTGGTGGGTTCTGTCTGGTTAAGTTAAGCCCTAGAAATTCGTTCGTGCAAGCCCCCGATAAAACAATGTCTAAAAAAATTTTGTTTGCTACTTTGCTTTCTTCTTCTTCATTGACAAACTCATCGGCGTCCTCACTAAGCTGAATCGTTTGTCATTGGTTGAGAAGAATAACCTAACCTGGGTAAGGTAAGCTTCGTTCAGTATTTCATTTTATTTTTTCAACCACCTTCATTGTCTTCGTCATTCTCTCTTTTTTTTTTTTTTTTTTCTCTTAACCACCGTCATTCTTAGCTTTTTCTCCCTCATTCTCTTTTTTCCTTTGTCATAAAAGGCATCTTCTTCAAGTTTTGAAAACCTTACAATTCCATCACAACCAACCAATCGGTCACATTGTTTTGAAACCCTACAATTTCATTACAACCAATCGGCCACACTGTTTTATTTTTAAGGGATTTCCCACATTAATACCCTAATCTCACCACTCCATCTCATTGGCCTCTCTATTCCACAATTACCTATTAATTTCTTTCATCAAAACCTTCATCCCCCAATTTCTAAACCACTCAATTAGTTATAGAATGACACATACTTTATTTGATTGGGTAACTCTCATTTTCTTCCTATATAAACTATTAGAAGTTTGTTAATGTTACATTGTAA
>JAOXJP010037333.1:0-16553 GCA_025762735.1 Platanus orientalis
TCTCTCCCAAGTCAAAATTAGGGCACTTTCTTCTTTGTTATATGCGGCAAAGCCACACATACCAAAGAGGGGCATCTATCAGCACCCAAATTTTGACTCAGGTCATGTGATGGCATAAGGATAGCATAACAATATTCAAATATCAACATTCCAAGCACCTATGCGTTACGAAGAGAAAACCTAGACCCTTAAAAGGTTAGGCACCCAAAAGAGGTCTTCCCAGATGTTCCAGTCGCAAATGAACTAGTTAAAACGCCCTATCACAGCTCAAAATGCACCATTTCAAGACAAACCCTAATTTCACTTCAAAGCATCAATAGGACTTTGAGGGTCCATATTTTAGAACCCCATTCATGTCATCAATAAGTTTTCCACCTCCTGTAAACCTTTCTTCAGCAAAGCACTACAAATGGAAAAGCTACCATTTTGCCATTTTGCTTTGAAAGGCCCAATATTCATTACCCGTCATCCAGATCACTGAATTTCTCTGCTTACATAAGCCTTCTTGTCATGAAGCATCACAGGCAAAGAATTCACATTTTCACCTTTTTCGACCCATGGGTGAAAAATTATCATTTTACTCTTTCCACTTAGAGAATGACCCCTAGACCCTCAAAGAATCCCTAGAACCTTTCCTGTGGTCCAAATGGTGTAATTTTAGATCCTATGCATCCCTGAGTCTTCCTACTCTAAGGAACTCATCGCCAACCAAACATTGTTTAGGAATGGCAACAGCCAATCTCTCAATCTATGATAACCCTCACCAAGAAATCACCTTGATTAAGCTCTCAAAAATTCACCTAATCCCCAAATCAAGTCAGTCACCATACCTCAGCCCTAGCCTTAGCTTTGAATCTTCAAGTCTGAGAAGAGAATTTTGAAGTCTCAAACCACTGAGAAATATCAAATCTTCCCCAAAAGGTCAAAAAAATTTCTTCCCACTTTTTGCTCTTATGTAGCCAGAATATTCTCTAGACCTTTGAATCAAGATCAGTCGATGTCCATCTCTTCAGAATCATGAGGCCTTTGAAAATCTGTATAAAGAGTAAGGAATTTTGTAAAGTATATCTACCAAGATTCTCTCAAATACTCCAAAAAGGGCAATGAATCAAGTCTAAAAATTTAGTACTCAATTGACTCTTGAGAGCCCATCTGAAATTAGAAATTCAGATGGTCAATGGCTATACCACTGCAAATTCAGAGCCTCAAGACTATCAAAGCCACACTAATTTGTAGAAAATCCATGAACCAAGCAGTCATTTATGCCCAAACCCAGAAAAAGTGAGTTTTGTCTGTATTTGGCACATAGGGATGCCTTTAAAAGTTCTTCCAAACTCGGAATGCAGCAAAGTCAAAGCTATTTTCTCAATCTTACCCTTGTCTTTGATAAAGCATTTTATAAACCCTTGGTTTAGAGAATGTCTATCCATTCAATTTCACTTGACTTCTAGTAACTACAGAAACCCAATTTGTTCAAGCAACCTTGCTTTGAAAAACTCTCGGTAGCTACCCAGGGACCCAATGACCAATCTGTTAGCTTTTGTAGCTCTGAGACTCCTCAAGCTTCATATCCCCTGAATACGGCCTAAAACAGTATTTTATAGAAAAACCAGCAGCATTTCCTGTACAATTTTGTCAAATCACTTGAAAAATGGTTTTTAACCTAATTTACTACTTGGGTATCGTAATCTCAAGTAGTTAGAAGCTATGAATCACTTGGACCGGGAAGCGTCTATCCATGGGCCACCCTCAGATCAATTTTACCATCTTACCCTTTTAAATTACATCTAAGAGATTTTCAGGATAGAAACACCCTGATTTAACCGCCTTACCCTTTTCGTAATTTGGTTCTGACTAAACTAATGCAACTGGAGCATCTGTGACTTCTAAAATTTACACTGACTAGGCCAATTTTTGAGCTTAAGAGCTCGCATAGAGTGATGGCAGCTAGAGGGTTTGAAAAAAATAAAAAATCAGATATTATTCATAATGAGTGAAAGATGAGATATTTTGCATTTAATGCATTATCATCCTTAAGATTTTTTTAGCAACCCTTAGATGGGAATCTTCCCATTCTCTCTCTCACTCTCCACCCTTGGATCAAAGGGCTGAATTTCAAATCCCTATGGAACCCCTCACAGCCTCCCATTGAGCATCTTGATGCCCCCCTTTAGATTTGCAACTAATGGGGTTTTACAGAAAGGCATCTCCCATGTCACCTACATCTCTCCCTCCATCCAACCTCATTAGCACATCCCTCATCTCACCATTCACTCAATAAAAACAAACCTGATCTAGCCCTCCATGTTGCCATTTCACCTATTCATGTCCTTAGCTTAGATTGATCTCCACGCTTCACCTAGATTTAATTCTAGCCCTCCACCTAAATTATGATAGACATCATCCTAGCCCTCTATCTAGAAACCATTATCCTTCATCTCAACCCTCCATTGCACCATTTTGGGGCTATAAATAGCCCTAAATTTGTGTTGAACAGGGTTGGCAACTTCAAACCCTAAACCCCAAGTGGAAAAGAGGAAGAAGAAGAAGAATCACCCCAACCCTAGGCATGGTAAGCCTAAACCTAGCTTAAATTTATCATCCTTGTTCAAATTATGTTAAATTGATAACTGTTATGCTATCCATTTCATGCTAGAGCATTGCTCTAACTTGGGTACACAGTAGAGGCTGTTAACAACAGCCTCTACTTGAGCTTATTTTTTACCAATTTCATTGCTGATTTTTACATGAATTTTGTAGAGGGTTTCTTAAGCCCAAGTTTTACTATGTTAGACTAGACATATGTAGGATGTTGTGTATTTAATTTCATAATTTTAGGAGTTGTGGAAGGCCTCGAGATGGCACTCCAAACCGACAAAAAAATGGGTCTTTTAAGACCTAGTTTTAGGGAATTTTTGTTCATTTTAGTTTGAATTTTCTGTGAATGATCTTGAGAATAATTTTTTATATGATGTTCCATTATATCTCCCCTGCTAGCATGTTTAATTTCATGATTTTTGCAAAACCCTAAGGGCTCCAAAATCGAGAAATCAAGTTGTTGGATTTTCTCTCAGCAACTAACAGGCGTTGAATAAACAAGCTTTAGAGGAAAAAACAAGCGTTGAGATCTGGGACCCACCCTAAGGAGTCCTGATTTTTCCTTAGTCCTATCCCATGGCACCTGTAATCCTTGAGAGTCATTCTTGTGCATATGCACCTCTGTGGGCCCTTATTTTTGTCTCAACGCTTGTTTTTAAACAAACAAGCTTTGGATATAAATTCAAACGTTGGAGTGATTTTTAGGTGTTAGGCCTGGGCCCTTAAAAATCACCTTTTTCAAAAATTGTCTAAGTCTAAGTCAACCCTAGGGCTAGTGTCAAGACCCAAGAGAGACCCCACCCCTCTAGGCCCCACAGTGGTAGCCCAAAAACACAAATTGGCTGCTGGTTCAACACCCAAAGCTTGTTTTTTCCTAATTAAAATTCAAGCGTTAAACAACTAGGCGTCAGACCAAAAAATAGGCATTAGGCCTATGACAGATGACTATATGGCCTACTTTAGGAGATCATATCTCCATGTGGCCTATACCTAGGACCTCAGGGTTGCACAGTGTAACCCTAGATGATTTTTACTTTCCTAAACCACGGGTCCCACAATGCTTGGACCCCCAAAACCGCCTTAAAAGATTACACAAAGGTGCTAATGTAACCAGATTTCCCAACACCTGTTTTTTTACCCTGAATTAAATTTAGGCATTCGAAAAATAGGTGTTGACATAAAAACAGGCGTTAGGCCTATAAACTAGAAAATTATTTTCTTTTTTTTTTTTTCTCTCTGTTTCTTTAGGGTTAACATCTAACCCTAAGGAGTCAGCTAGCAAGCCATTTGGAGGGGTTCATCATCCCTCTAAAGACCTAACCCATGAGGGGTCTCCTATATTTAGAAGATGACAAAGTTAAGGACAGTTTATGGACTGTTCATAAGTCAACACCTATTTTTACCCTGAATTAAATTCAAGCATTGAGAGCAAAAATAGGTGTTAGGCTTGAGAAAAATGTAGCTAACCTTTAATTCAAATTAAAAGAAGCCTTAACACTCTAATTCAGACTTAACAAAGCATGAACATAGATATAGAATTAAAACTCATACGAATGGGAGAAGCCGCCCCAATAAGGCGGGTATTTGGGGTGCCTAACACCTTCCCCAAGTGCAACCAAACAACTTACCCTAAATCTCAGGAACTTAGACTAGTACTAGGAGTTAAACCCCTGGACCTTCGGGTCTAGACTTCTCCTTTTCACCTAAAGAGGAGAACCAATGTCCAACTCCATCGATTAACCCCGAGTTGATGGCAACTCCTAGAAAAGCCTAACTCTCCTGTAAAAGGATTAGCGATCTTTCACGCACTAGCATCACGAGCCGAAGAAGTGGACCCGGAGACCATGGGCATGGCGAGGGGAATCCGAACCGAATCCCCCCTTCACTAGGAACGGCCGATGTCCACATAGGTAGTGTAATATCTTTGGCATGCAATCGTAGATTGAAATCTAAGTATAGATTGTGATCCATCACCAAAATGTTTTCATTTGATATATGATCGAATCCAAAAAAATTTAGATTGAGCTCATTTTTTAATCTATTTTACAATTAGATTCAAAAGTCTAATCCAAGAACTTGCTTATCGTGATTTGGTTTGGAGAAGGCATGTTAATAAAATGCACATGTTAGAAACTAAGGACATTTAGTACTTTATAAGAAAAATACAAATCAGCCTCTTCGGTATTGTTCTCATATTGTCATTCTCAAGCAGGGTATCTTCGTCCTAAAGCAACTAGGGCTTCCTTCTCTTGCCATCATCCTTAAGAAATCAAGGCTTTAGTCTCATCTCATTACTGTTTTATGATGTCTCTTCACGCATCTGGAACTCAAACTTGCAACAAAAAGTTGTTTCACCTATTATTGATGTGTTTATCAGATTTTTAAGAAGAACAATAAATTTTTAAACTTAACTTATATCTAGTTTATCAGCAACTATGTAGAAATTTCAATTTCTTATAGTTAATGTAACACCCCGCACATGTTGCATGTTAATATGACCATAGATGCATAATCGATGATTAAACATTTTGAGTATATGTAATTTTGTATTTTAAGTTAATTAGTGGTATTTTGACATATATAAGCAAGTGAAAAAGATAAATTAAACATAGAAGAAAAAAAAAAGACAAAAATGAGTCATGGACTTGACAAGTACTAAAGTTGTCTCAAACAACAAATTTGAGGTAACTTTAAAGTTAAATCTATATCAACTTCAAATAAATTAACAAGAATACTATATATAATTTGAAATCTACTCGTTAATGCCACAAATAGTGAGTGAATATGAGTTTCCTAAAGTTATGATCGTTTTCCTACAACGTGTCTATGCTAACAAGCTTGCAGATTTAAAGTAATTTTACAATTAAACCTATAAGAATCCTAAACTAATTACCTATAAAATTATATACCATTGAAATCTCTTGAAGTTTACTTTTCAATGCAATAAACGACGATTGAATCCGAATGTTCTAGAGAAAGTTATGAGTATTTTAGTCCATAAGGATCAAATCTAACTGATGGATCCAACCCAGTCAGAATGGATCCAATACTTAGTGGATCAATCCGACCATGCAGTGTTCTAAAACATGTTAGATCAATCCGGCATCCCTTTAGATCGATCCGATTACGCAAGAACAAATTTTTAGGTTTAAAAGCTTCTATTTTTTACCTAGGTAGGGTTATACCTCACTTAGGACTCTTATAGGTGAAATTTTCAAAACAGTGATCCAAAATATCCTAAAGGAGGGGTGAATAGGATCTACACTTATTTAAAATTCTTTAACACTTATTAACCCTCTTTTGATTTACTTAAATTGAACTAAAAATGTAGCAGAAAGATTAATAAGCAAATCAATCACTATGAATTTATCATAGACCACTACTCTCTGTCATGCACTATAATGTAACCTATAACAGAGCGGGAGATGGGCTGATAGATTCCCTAAGGTAAATTAATTTAATTAATTTACTTAACCTTAGCTAGAATCATTTGTTTTGTGTCTTTATCAATTTACATAACCAAATTAAGCACAATGCACAAGACAAGATGTTTATAGTGGTTTGGCACTCTAGGCCTAAGTCCACTATTAATCGACTCACCCCGAGCCTTTATATTTTTATTGATAGTTCTAACCAACTATTACAGGAAAAATATAAAACCTAAAATTTACCTACAAGTATCCATAGAAACCTTTACCTTGTAGATGCACTTCTAGTGTCTCTTATAGGCATAATCCATCTAGTAACTCTGATAGACTATGCTTCACTTAACTCTGATAAGTGTGATGAGAATCCGCCTTTGGTAGCTCCGACGAAGGCTGTAACTTAGTGAAAATGTAGATAATCTTCATGCTTCGGGATGCCTCTTGTGTAAGCTAATTTGACTATGTAAAACCCCACTTCTTTGCTCCCAAAAGGTTTAACTAAAGATATTTGGAAAACTCACTCAAGACCTTAAACAAGGTATAACTCTATAAAAATCACTCAAGACCATAGGCCAAGAAAATTTACCTTATAGGATTTTTAGCTCTCTCTTTTGGCTCCTATTTACAAGGATTTGACTATGTGTTCAAGCATAGATGATGTGTGCATTCTTGGGGTTCAAAAGCCTATTTATAGAGTGCAAAAAGAGATTTAAATCATCCATCGATGGCTCTATTACAACAATAAAAAAACTAACCATTATTAACAACTCACGAATTTAAAAATTCAAATTTTCCTCTTTTGGACCGATCATGGCACCCACCCAACTAGGTGTTCTCTGCCTGACCAGTCATGAATTAATTTGGACCGTTCGCTCTTGGTTTTTTCATAATTTCTTAGAAAATGAGTTCTCGACCTATCACACCATTATCCATGACCTGTTGTGAGGTCATGATCAGTTCTAAAAACCTCATGGTTGGCCCACATGCCCTGTTTCATCATTTTTGATATTTTTCTTATCTTTTTCGAGGTCCATGCTATAGGCAATGTCCCTTAGGTTTGGGTTTATGTTTAACACATTATTCTAAGTGTATTTTAACTTAAAGTTCACCCCTATACCCCTACTTACCAACTTTTGCAAATTTGCCTTTGATTCTGAGAGTTGGCTTTCTAGAGGTAGATTGCTCTTGAAACTTGAGTTTTTTCAACACATTCTAGCTTATGAGTCCATTTTCTTGGTACTTTCCTAGACTTTATAGTTGGACTTACATGAACATATAAAATACACATAAAGTCCTACTACATGACCACGACACTACATGTACACACTTTGTTTTGGAATGGACATTGACAATACAAAAAGACCTAATAATGGAGTCTATATAATGGATAGAATTCAACCTAATTTGACATAGAAACCTAAAAAACAAACCAAGGAATAAGAAGAAGAGAGAAATCTAGAGCTTGGAGGAAAAGCTTATGATTTTGGAAAAAGAAGATGTTGGAGTACTACAACAAGCTTTGGAATCTAATATTCTGCAATAAGAGGCAAATAATGATACAAAACATATTTGTTTTCGTTTGTTCTATAATATCTTAAAACTTCTTTGATAAGAAAGCTACATGTTTATGATTCTCTACAAATAATGATATGAAACCTACATATTTCCCTATTTTGTTTAAGATCTTAGAGTTCCCTAATAAAAAGATATGTTTTCAAAAGTGATTTTTCATTGTTTTGTCTCATAAGTTCATACAAAGAAAAAAGGTTTTACAATATTATGATCTACTCTATGTTGGGTTACATAAGTCTTATATTATACAAGTACTACAAATTATCCACTATTTCTCCATGTTTGATTCATAATTTTATGTTAATACTTAAAGTTACATGTTAGCCATGTTTTGATTAATACTTCTAACAATCTATGCTTAGTTCGTTTAAGTTTGATAAAAATAAATCATACTATACATAATTTTCTGTAAGTATCAGCATCATTCATGTTATCTCATAATTTTTGAAAAGAAAATATTCTTAGATGTGCTTAGATGGGTCAAGCAAATTCTTCGTTTTGCAAGTGATTTCAGTATGTATTTACTATGTGCTTTTACAAAAAAAAATAATGGATTTTGAAAGAGAGGTTTTGTTAGAAAATAGACATGTATTCATGCATACCTTTGTGAAGATATGTGATCGATTGTAATATGATAAATTATGTGATGTGTTGTACTATGTGTTATGCATGTGATTATGAATAAAGCCCTTGATGGTTAGGATAATGTGAAGTTTCGTAGTTGGAACTTAAGATAGTGAATTGTGCTAAAAGAAAGACATGCATAAGTTCAATTAAGAAAATCTTTATAGATTGAAATGTAAAGGACTTAATGACCAATATAAAAGTGAGATGAAGTATATAATATAAAGAACTTGTCTAACAGATTTATATGTGGGCATATGCTAGTAATGTGAAGTATGTGATGTGAAAACCTACCTAACAGGTTTATATATGGGCTTATGTATGTGAAATGCGATATGATTGTGTTAAAACCCAAGAATGTTTAAGGAATGAATTTCCATTGTGTTTTTGATAACCTACCTTTCAAGTTCATATGAAAGCTTATGATAACCTACCTATAGATTGGTATGTAGGCTTGTGATAATCTACCTATAGGTTGGAATGTGGACTTGTGATGACACTATGTGGTAGGAATTCGACAACCTGTGTTATATGGATGGAAGATAAAAACTCAAGATGAGATAAGAGTGATAAGTTTTGTTATAAAAGTTTAGAGATCTTAAGTGTGAAAGAAATTAGAATGTGAAAATGTTTGAAACCTTAGAATGAGTCTAAGTGTTTGAATATTTTTTAAGGATTACATATGAAAGGAAAGTTTTGACTGGAAAGTTTTGACTGATCAAGTATATAAGTGAAAAAGAAAATTCGAAAATTAGGAAGAGTAAAACAAGTATGTGAACTTTAGGTATAAGGTTAAAAAAAATTAGTTAAGTATAAACTAAGTTGTGTTTGTTTTAGAAGCATCGGCTTGTGAAAGTTTTGATTTTATATACGATTTTGTGTTTTTTTTTTTTTTTTTTTTTTTTTTTTTAAAGATTAAATTTAACATTAAGAAAATTATATTTTAGAAAATTTTTTTTTAGAAACAAAATTTTTAAAAAACTCATGCTAAGTCTTGACCATAATTTCAATATGTTTTGTATTGTTATTTTACAAGTCATAGACTGACTCATATGCATTATTTTTCAAATTGATATGTTTTACAGGTGTTGTCCAATTGAGGCAAAGAAGATATGATATGTGATAATGAACTTTCATTAGATGATTTAGTTTAAGTTTTATTTTTAAACTTTTTTTCAGACTTGATTATTAGTTAGTAGTGTTTATTTCAGTTTCAGTTTTATGTGAACCCCTATGAGGGAGATGTTAGTTTACTTTAAATTTATGAACCCATGAGTTTAGATTTTATTTAGTCTTATGAATCATAACTTTATTTCCAGCATAGTTTATAAAAAATAATATTTGAAAGGTTAAGGACTTGGATATGAATAAGATTTAGATTTTCTTTCACTATACTAATGTGAGATCAAATGTATGATTCTAATACAATAACAATATGAAAAAAGTTTCCTCAAATGCATAATAATTGTATAACAAAAGTAAAAAGCTTACAAGACCCTTTAATAATGTTTTGCTGCAAAGGGTCTTGAATATGTATAAGTCAAAAGAATATTAAGTAAATTAATAATCCGAAATCTCGTATAGGAGTAGGATTTCGAAGCATTACAGTTAAACCAAGAATTTTTCGTCCCAAAGATCATGGTTGTCACTTAAAAGCATCTCTTACAGGTTGCTCACCCTCAAGGCCTCCTTTGGATCACATTGGAGCAGAAGCTCACTTGGGATAAAGATACGATGGTAGTTTTTGCATAAGATTGTGTTGCATTCAAATCTCTTTCCAAGAACTCAAAAAATCTGCCATTAGAATGCAACCCTATTCAAATCCATTTATGATAACCACCCGACTAGGTTTTATAGTGCTTACCTTCTCCTTTTTAATTAGAAGCAAGTAGCCAACATAGCTGAAGTCATTATAAATGGATTCAGCAAAAAGCAACAAGATTCACCCAATTCTACAATCTCCACAAAAAAGGCAGCACTAACAACACCCCAATAAGTCCCGATTGAAGCAGGAGTGGTGCTCTAGCACTTTTTGTATCACTACAATGGTATAACCATAACCATTTTCAAGCTCAGCAAAGGTTGTTAACAAAGGCTTGACAGGGTATTCCAGTGATGGTTTTAGATCCATTTGATTACTCACCCTGTCAAACAATTTCAACAAGCCAAACAAAATAAATAATGAATCTCCTAATCATAACCTAGGTCCTGAACAATCGTTAACAGTTTATCAAAGTGGATTTCCTATAGCCGTATAAGTTCCAACGACCCTGACGTGTGGCTATGAAAGAGACACATTTAAAAAAAATTACCCATGGGTTAAGTGCTCAGTTAGCTAACCCGTGGTGAAGTGTAAGCTACCCAGAGTTGAGTGCTTTGATGGGTGAAAACAAAGGAAAAGCGCTCAATGGAAAAAAAAAAAAAACTAACGACAAAGATGAGAGCTTGCTGCTTTGGCATCATAGCTTCTCCCTTACCTGAGTTCCATGTACTATCCAAGTATTCCGACGAACAGGATTCTTCACCTAAAAGCAGTGGTCAGCCAGCAACCATCAGGGTGATGGAGACCCATCTTCTTTATCCCCTCTTTCCAAATATTTAAAATTGCTGGCTGAAAAATGGTGTAAACGTGTCAGTGCAAATGGGCACAAGGAAGGTCCAATCTTTCCTAGCAAACAATGGGTAGACCGAAAAGGGTTCTTTAGTCATCTATCGAGCCACTAGGTATGAATTAGTCAAGCGATTTGGGAAGGGGAGGGTACTTTCTTCCAAATAAATTTTTTTTGCCTTGTGAAAACAAGGACTTCACCACATTTATCACTGTAAACAATCAAAGAAATAATAAGATTTAACTCAAAATAGAATGTAATTCATTAAGCAGAGAAACTTACAGATTCTATCTTATTCCACCGGTGGTACATCTTTTCTCGATCAGACAATTGAAAAAGCAAATATCAGAATTGAAAGTAAAGACTAAAAACTATTAGTACAAACCTTCAAAAGTGTATTGAGACAACTTTCTGCGCCTAATCACCTGGATAGAGGTGATTGAGGTTGAATTTTACTTAATGTGTTGATCATAATAATCGAAAACAAGCTAACGAACTAGAACTAAGATAAATAACAATGTTTGTGTTGATTGGATGATTAAGTGATGCCTTCTTCCTTAGAAGATCCGGTATTTATAGAGCTTTGTACCTCTAATCATGGCCACCTCTTCCACATTCGCAGAGTTCAAGCTAGTCATGGATGATCATGGCTTTTTCCATGGCTATTCGTGAACAATTGTGACCTATTCCATTCCCCACCTTCCACCTTCCATTGTTTAGAAGAAGAACAAACCTTCGCTCAACGACTTGAAATCGTATTCCGAAATGGATTATAGTGTGAACCATCCTGTTTCCCATTTTTTCTCAACCGTTAGCTCTTATCCCATGCATATAGGGCTAACTGTTTTACTTAGTCAACCCTCTTTTATTTTTGTTTGAACTTCAACTGTAGAGTCAACAACGCCACATCAATTCAATTTTTTATTGCGCAAACAAAATTCTACCATGCGCTATCCTCCCCTCCATCATTGACAAGCAGTAATGAGAGAAAAACACCAAAGATCCTCAATGGATACCAGTGGTGCCAAACTATTCCGGTGAGCAGTGATTGTAATCAGTCCTGGTCTCCGCAGTCGCATAGCCCCAAATCCGGCGTCAATCTCAATGGCGACGTTCTCTCCTCCTCTTTAAGTACATTCTTCTTCCTTATTTGTTTTACTTTTTTTTTTAATCTAGCCCTAGTTTACGATTCGTTCATCATCTATTTGTCTTACTCTATTATTTACCCTATTCTGCCTATCATCATAGTCCTAGTCTAAGAGATTTGCAGATGGATTGGTGTTTGAATCTCTCTTGATCTTCTTTGACCTCTGTCCTATCACAATGCAAAAATGTAGAGGCTCGCAACATTGGGTGCTATGAGAAGGGGTCGGATATGGCTTTTCAGGGAATGGGGAGTTGGGATTTGACTTCTACTTGGTTTACAGATATGATTTTTAATATTAGTTGGATATGGGTCTTCCTTGTGCTATTCAGTTGATTAGATTCAGCTTGATTTAATACAGTTTGATGTGTGTGCAATGTGAGTGTGCGTATGACACAATTACCATTACTTATAAAATCCAATGACATATTGCTTCCTGTTTATGCTCATGTAAGTAATAATTCCCTTGAAAAATTAGCCCAAAAAGGTAACAACATGAAAAACAATAGTTCGTGAGTTACAATATCAAATGGCCTTTTAGGTTCCAATCCCCAATCTAATCTTGTTGCTGAGAGTTCTGCAAGTTGAATGTTATTTTAAACTTCTAATGTACCTTGGTTTTGGGTTCTAACATGATGACAACTGGAATATTAGAAAGATTGTTGCTACGTGTAGACGGGACTGTGCTCAAGTGGGCCCTCATAGAAGAAGATAATAGCGTCCAGTTATTAAAACTGAGGTGGTACCACTTTTTGCCTTCTAGATCATGGAGGACGTATTGGCCCTGTACCTGCTGACTTTTGTTCTTCTGCTCAACTGGTGCCAAGGAAAGAGTTTAATTTTATAAAAGGGACTCCATTTTTGTTTAATTTTATACGAGACACTGCATTTATAATTCTTGCTTGCTATCTCAAGCTCTTGAATCTTCAAATATTCACTTTTCCGAAATGTGGGTGGCAAAACTTGTTGGTTTGCATTTTTTGTGCTATGAGATCAACGATACCAGAGAATATTTGTTCAAATGTTAGATTATGTGATATTCACTCAAGGGAGAAGCCAATAGTGTGGCTAATATTTGAGCTCAGTCTCGTGTCTCTGGTTGTTTGCCCCTTGTGTAGGTTTCATATTTGTGCTTAGTTTGGTATTTCTGGCCGTTTGCTCCTTGTGTAGGCTTCATATCCCTTAATTTCTTTGTGGTTAATGGATTCGCATCCGATTTGGCACATAAAACATAACAACGATCACCATAAAATCCGCATGCATGCCACTTTTGAAAGACAAAAAAGATAACAACTGAGGGCATCTTTTCATAATAGGATTACAATCACCACGAAACGTGGTTGGTAAGCTTCCAAACTCAGTTATAGCACTCTTTGCTCCCAAAAACAAAAAATGCCTATAAATTTATAACACAATTTCTGCATGAAGAACGGGTTAACCCCTTTCGCTATGCCCATTGTTTAGCTGAGGTTGTCCGTGAAGGTTTTAACCAGCTGTGACTGTTCACCATTTCTTCATTTCAACAATTATTCCTGCAAAGCAAAGTGCCCATTCAATATCATCAGATTGCCCATGCACCAAGTGTACAACTAAAGGTGTGGAAATTCCCCAGTATCCCTTCCTTACGGTTGTGTCTGATTCCATTCCGATGCATTGTTTTCCTAGAAAATTCATACGGCTTTCCTAAGAAAACTCATTTTTCGGGCGTCTAATGTTTTTGGAAAATCACCTTCAAAACCACATCATCAAGGATGCATTGCCTACTTGTAAAACCCTTTTCATAAAATCCTCTCCTCCCTCATTCGAACCAAAAATGGTCGAAATCGTCTGGCTTTCCAAGGAAATTCCACCAACGTCTTCTTCATGCAAAATCGACGACAGAGCACCGGATGAACATTTGTAAATGTGATCTTTCTGGTTTATCTGATTTTTTTTTTTTTTGTAAATGCCTCTATTTCATGCATGACTAGGGTTTACAACCCGATTTGAAGATATATCTTCTCTTTTTTTTCAATTTTTTGGGAGTTCATTTATATGTGGAAGTATTGTTGTAAAAAAAAAAAAAAAAAGATCCTTTTGCTTGAAAAATGGCAATAGTTTTGATCAAACAAGCTTTTAAACACCAATCTAGTTGCAAAAATGGGTATAATACAATAACGACTTCTCCTACTATTTAGGAGGAAGTAGTTAGAGAGGAAGACAGAAGGTTGGTGCATAAGGGTCTTCTTCTCTTCCCATGCATGATGCAAAAAGTATGGATACAAATGGATTATACAGCCGGCATTTTGTGGGAGCTTAATCTGGAATGTCCAAGAGCTTAATCCAAAATGTCTAGGTTGAGTGCCGAATGGGTCAAGGCATATGGGTAACTTTCCAAGATGAAATTTGGGGTTGTTTTTTGAATATTAAGGTTTTTTTTTTGGTGTTACAGTTGGTTCAAATTGGGATGGATTTACCATTGTCGTCAGTCACGGTGGGAGATTGTTTTGCAGTTGTTGGTTTATTTTATTGTGGAGGATTAGGGAAATTACTGGATTAATACGTTGCTACACTGTAAATGGGGGTATCAGAAGATTCACAAGGTACCATGAGTTTACTACTCCGATTGGATTTGTTCCTCCTTACACGCTCATTGGGCTAAGATTTTGATCCTCGATAATTCGTCTTTTCTTGGGTTGGCTTAGCTCCTGGACATATGATCCACTAGTTTTGCTTTTTTTTTTTAATTAAAGACCCAAATGCTATGACAACAGGTGGAAGCTCATAGGATTCTTATGAACATTCCTAGCATCCAGATGTTGGCTGGAAAATTGAACTTAAACTTTTTTTCCACCCTCACAAAAGTACCAGATGGGCCCAGAAAGAATTGGTCTTTTGTTTTTCAATCTGATTCCATTGGAAATCTGAAGGATTCTTAAGCTGTTTTCCTACTAAGTTTCTTTTTGACCCATCAGAAACGCATCGGATAGAGCCATGGGAAAAGGCAATGAGGAATATTTTGTATGAAATAGTGACTTAGGGCATTTTTGTTTTACTACAATAGTGCCTAGAATACCATCAGATGCATTTCACGAAATTCATCAATCATGTAAATGGGATCAATATATATACTTCACATCAGTAGCAACAACACTCTCTTGAAAATAATTCTTGGTCTACCATAAAATAGATAAACATGCACTAATATCTTAAGATGGACACAATTAAATAAAAATACTAAAAATAAAATAAACCATAATAATTATCTACATTTACATTAGAAGATCAAATATAGGCACCTTTCTCAAATAGCTCACATGTACATTCCATACATTTTTTTCAAAATTTGATAGATTGTTCCTAAAATATTATGGCTCATGGGAAAAATTAAACCACTATGGTTGCTTCTTGAATTACCAAGGATTAAACTCAAAATTTACTGAGAAATATTAAAATCCAAATGGCATGATGTAGAACGGACTGCATAGACTTTCCTTAAACAGAGAGACCGATAGAAATCAGCACACAAGAAGGTCAAAAAGTACTAGTAGAAATCATGAACCCCCCAACGATGGAATTGCGTGAAATTTGGTGAGCTTGGGAATTGTCACAAGGATCAAAACTCATCACTTTTCTATGAGTACCGCTACTTTTGCACAAAATCTTTCGTTAAAGCCCTTAAATCAGCGTTTTTGCTATTTTTAATAACTTTCCTTTTCGCCATAACTTTTTTATTTAGAAGTCAGAATAATATCATGTTTGTTTGGGGACGTCTCTTAGAGACCATAAGATTTGATTTTGTCATTATCTTAATTTTACTATTTTTTGTAAAATATTTCAAATTAGCCTAATTCCGTGTCTAACACGAATTAGGGTTTCGTTCTCTATTTAAGAGCATTGTAGCCCTCAGAGCAATTTAGTTTTGATTAATAATATTTTAGAAAGAGTTTTATCTTCTTCTTAGTGGATTAGTGGATGACGTGTTCTTCTCCTTGCTATTCCACTGTGTCATGGCAACACATAAAACATAAAATAAAATGGATGCAATTCAAAATTATCACAGGCACAAGAATTGAAAATGAGATTGATAAAAACTTCATTATAGATTTTATGATAGATTTCTTAACTTTTCATAAAATTCTCCCATTCAAAAACCCTCTTCTGTCTGACAACCCGATGAAGATAGTATTAAATTTAGCTAGAATGTTAAAATTTGGGAAAGGAAAATGGGGCAGCCTAAACAACCAGTTAATTGATAAATTTAGATTAAAACGTAGTGTAATTTGAATTAAAAGTAAAGTAATTTAGTTTTCTAATTCCACAACAGAGGAAATAATAGAGTAAAACAAATAGATGACCGACGGAGAACCTACAAAATTATTTTAATGGAGATGTCAAACCTCCACTGTCATTTAGATTAAACCTGAATATGTTATGAACAAATGGTAAACTAGGGTTAGATAAAAGAAAGATGTAAAACTGACATACAAGGATTGATAGATGTTGAGTTGTCAAATTCTGAATTAATGGCGTTGGAATATCTTGACAGAGAAGATCCTCGCAAGAAAGGCAAGAATCGGTAGAATTTTGCATAATTGGCAC
>JAOXJP010037344.1:0-13326 GCA_025762735.1 Platanus orientalis
ATGCTTTATATAGTTATTTGAGTCATGAGTGTGTAATCATGCTCAACATAGATTGAAATTTTCATAGCAGTTCACATAGAAATTTTCATAAATTTTCCAATATTTCAAAACATTCTAGCAAAATTTCCCCGAAATTTTCATGAATTCTCAAGGTGAAAAAATCCATCAAAATCGAATTTTTGAACCTTGGGTGTGAATTGTAATGTGGGGGTTTATTGGGTTTTCTTTCCTTTTTGCCGTTTTTTTTGTCTCTTCACCTTCTTAGTGGGGGTCCTCTTGCATGCCCTTTTGCTTTCCTTTCCTTTTTGAATAAAATTCTACCTCTTTATCTCTCTCTCAAAAAAATAAAAAAAGAATCTTGAATAGAGGGGTTTAGAAGAATTGAAACAAGAAAAAACGGAGAAAAGATAAGAAAGAAACCAAAAGGGAAATTTTCTAATTTCTGGGAAGACCTAGTCATGCGTTGGAAAATTCTGAAATTTGACGGGGTGATTTTGACATATATGAGGAGTATGTATATCGAATTTTAGGTCATTATGAGATTTTTGGTTATATGAAATTATATGAAAACTTAGGTTGCACACGCTTAATTCAAAAGACCAGAAAAACGGAAAGTAGTAGAGAATAAGAGAGAAAAAGAAGAAAGAAGAATAGAGGAGAAGAAAAAGAAAAGAAGAAGGAGAAATAAATGAGAAAGAGTACCTATGTGTGGATAATCACCTACCTCACAAGCCTTTGGACATCACCAATTCACCATCCATGGGTTCAAGTTTATGCACAAAAAACTTGAAGAAGAGAGAGTTCCTCTCATGGAGAGCAAGAAACGAGCTAAAATTTTATAATTCCATTATACCAATACAAAAATGAGCAGCTTTATATATAGGCTCACAAATTCTTCAAAATAGCAAGAAAACAAATTAGAATCTCGTAAACAATAGCTTACTTGCTACCTAAGACTTTCCTAAACTCACAACTATTAAAAACTTGATTTTCTAAAAACAAAAAGTGCCAAAATCAAGCTCTTCTTCTAGAGCATTTTGACTAGCACTCTAAGAGGGCCCTACTTTGACTTGTTGACTCTCTAAAATTACTAAAATACCGTTGGCAATAATGCTTTATTACAAAAATATCCAAAAACAAAAATTAAAATAACCCTCATGTCCTAGACTCTAATAACTCATGGAAATATTAAGTAAAATAGTAAACTAACTCAATAAAGACTCCATCATGTGTCCCAAAGATTTTTCTCCATGTATCCCCATGTATCTTCTCTAATGGTCCCCACATGAGCCATGTGTGGGTCCCACCTTGTCTCCATTCACAATGACTGACAAAAATCCCCATTTACCCCTTAAATCTTGTCACCCCCCATAGTAATGCAGCTGGGTATCGAAGGAACCTATAAGACTACTCCATCATGCTATTCCCATGTGGGCCTCATATTGTCATGGTACTGCCATATTAAAATAGGGATAGTTTTAGATCCTCACCGGTGACTGGCGATGACTAGTGACTAGAGTTATCGTCGGGGTAAGGGACCACCTCCATGGGTGGTTCTCGACGGGAAAACTAAGAGTCGGAGACTTTAGAAGGATTCCAAGGAGGTGGGGTCATCGATAGTCTCTCGGGATAGGAACAAGGTTGGGGTAGAACCAAAGAAATCGTTTAAAGATGCGTGTCTAGTGAACAAAATTTGGTTGGCAACTCCATACCCTAAGGTGAGTAAAGAGGTAAAGCATCCTGTGCTGTCCTTCAACAAGAAGGAAATGGAGCCAAACAAGGAGAAGTTGAAGGCGTGCCTTGTTGGGAGAGTGGTAGGACCTCCGATGAGTAATTACCACCCTTAGGTTTTGGGGTAAGAAGGCCTGGAAAGTCTCAGGAGAGCTTCATGTTCAATATCTCCCAAAAGGGCTTTATTTGTTTAGCTTCCCGTCGGTGATGGAAGCTCGGAGGGTATTGTGGGAAGGCCTTTGCAGGTGGGATGGAGGGCTGCTATTGGACATTTGGCATCCCATCGCCGGATGTCACAGGGAAATGGTGGATGAAGAAGATAAAACTATATAGGTGTCTGGACTTTCGATTCATCTTTGGGGTACATCAACAATTGAAAAAATTGGGGCATTATGGGGGGGGGGTTAGAGGAGGTAGGGCTTGTGCAACTGGAGTCAAAGGAATGGGTGGCATTGCAGGTTAAGCGACCGGAGTTAGCTCTAACAATGGTATGGTTCTCAGATGGATCGTTGAGGTATCGGGTGCTGATCTGGAGAAGGGGAGTTGCCAAGGGTGATGCCAATGGGAGATCTGGAGGGCTTCGGTTCATTAGAGGATGGTGACGCCTGCTCGGATTTTGGTCGGAAGGGGAAGGGGGGTGATTCAAAATTCGAATTGTACGGAAAAATCAAAGGGGTCATATGCGAAGGAGGGAAAGGGGAAAGTGAGAAAGGGAAAAAGAATTGGCATTGAGCCATTGGCTGAGCCAAGGGTTGTGATTTTGGTCGGGCCATCGGTTGAGTTAAGAAAGATCTTTTAAAATGAAACCCTTAGGCCTAAAGTTATGGCCCAAAGTAGGGTGAAAGGGGTAGGCCAGTCTTACAAAGGCCCAATAAAAAGGAAGAAGCCCATTTTCAATCGTGTGGGCTTTAAATAAGGGGGAGAAGGGAAGGGCGAAGGTTTCAGGATAGATCCCTAATGGCCATACCTTTGGCAGAGATATTGAGGGAGCAGCAGAAGCAAAGGGCAAGGAAGTATCGTCTAGAGTTTGGGAAGCACCAAAATAGAAGGGGAGGGTAGAAATCCATCAATGATGGGACGGAGGTGGCGAAAGGTTTGGAGAGAAAAAATTCACAAGTCTGACACCATCGATGTTGATGATCAGGTTGGGGCAAAGAGGGAAACTGGGGTAGTTGTCAAGGAAGCAGCTCCGTGTGTTGGCCGGAATAATGTAGCAGAAGTGATCGGTAAAGAGAAAGCCATAATTGATTCCAATCTTACCTCTGAGGAGGAGGATGACAACGAGATAGTGGAAAACGTGTCGATTCACTTTAAACAGGGGGATACTAGCTCGGGGGAAGGTTGCAGCTGGTCTTGGTGTGATGTGGAGCTACAAAACCAAGCTCTGATCCAATATGGTAAGACGGAGGAGAATGAAGGTACGATGGGAAAGACAACCTGGCATAATATTCAGTGGGATGATTACACATTAGAAGCTTCCCTTGAAGAGTGCAGGAGCTGGGGTGATCAGATGGTGGAATTTGTAGGGGAGGATGGTGTTACGGATGTGGAGCCACTCTTAATGCTCCCTCCCTCAGCTATGTAGTCGAAGTGGATGGTAAAAAAAATAGCTGAGGTTAAAAGAAGGTTGGGGTGTGTCTCTGTAGGCTTGGAGGATAGGGTTGAAGACTTTTTCTGGGAGATTGAAAGAAGAAGTTGAAGTCCTAGGAAGTCGAAGGGCAACTTTGAAAGACTTAAAAGGTGGAAGGAAATCCAGGGAGTTAAAAAATTTAAAATTTGAGATCACTTATGAAAGAGAAGATAGGGGAAGAAATAGGAGGAATGAGAGAAGAGCTTTGACCCAATATGTAACTCATGATGAGGCCGACAATATGTTCCTAGAATATTAGGGGGTTAGGGAGGGTGGAGAAAAGATGGGCTATCTGTGACTTGGTGCGTAGGTGGAATGTGGATATAGTAACTATTCAAGAAACAAAAATTAATGGTTTGGGAAGAGGTTGGACCATGGATATGTGGGATCGGAGGCCTTTCGACTATATTCACAAATTGGCTATTAACGTTGCGGGAGGAATCTTGGTTGCTTGGGACAAGACTGTTGTGGAGGTTCTTGACAAATCCCTTGGTGAGTTTTCAACTTCAATTTTATGTAGAAGCAAAGCAGATGACTATAGATGGGCTTTTTCAGGGAAGAAAATTAGGCGCAAACTAATTTTGTGAGAACTGTGCAAACTGCACCAGGGTGTGGACATGTCAATGCCGAAAACTGATAAGTGCGGCCTCAAAAAGTGTAAATCATTTTTCGATGCTAATGCTTCAGGCCCTGGTGCCATTTGCACAGTTCTCACGTAATCCGAGCCTTTTTTTCAGGGGTGTATGGTCCTCCAAATTAGGCTGACTTTGGAGTGGTTAGGGAGGATTCAGTCAATTTGTGTTGTGATTGGAATGTTCCATGGTGTCTGGGGGAAGACTTCAATGCAGTTAGATGTTCGGGGGAATGGTTGGGGGCAACTAATTACTCTCAACATATGTGGAGTTTTAATGATTTTATTGAGGAGTAATGCTTGGTGGACTTGCCATTGAATGGTGCATTTTTTACTTGGTCAAATTGCAGGGCAAGTAGTAGGCTGGACCGATTCCTTTTTTCCCCTAGATTGGTTGGAACCGTGTACCTTCACTTAAGAGGCTCTTTCTAGTCCAGGCTTGGATCACTCTCCAATTCTTTTAAGGCCTTTGGAAGTGGATTCGGGTCCTCGTCCTCTTAAGTTTGAACTGATGTGGCTTGAAATAGTTGGCTTTAAAGAAAAAAAATCAAGGAATGGTGGGAAGAGTTTACTGTGGAGGGTTTCCCTAGCTTCAAATTTAGCCAAAAATAAAAAATGCTGGAGGACCGCATTGTCTCATGGAATGAGGAATTTGGTGGTGTAGAGGCAAGAAAGTTATCATGCCTAACTAAGTTAGAGACCCTCAATTGTAAGGGGATGCTTGATGGTTTAAATGAGGAGGAGAAAGGGGAGAAACGGAAGGTTGAAGGTGACTACAACTCCTTATTAAAGATGTAAGAGATAGTGTGGAGACAGAGGTCTAGGGTCACTTGGTTAAAAGAGGGCAATCACAACACTAAATTTTTTCACAAAATGAAAAATTAGAGGAGATCTATTAATCATCAATGGGCTCAAGGTTTAGGAAGAATGGATCTATGATCAATCGTCGATTCGGGATTGCATTGAGAATTATTATGTTGACCAATATAGAGACCCATTGCCCATTCGCCCTACGCTTGAAGGAGTGGAATGGGATATGTTGGATGAGGATCAATGCACAAATTTGGAAAGACCGTTTTCTTCTGACAAGATCTTGGCTGTTCTAAATAGCATGGAGGATGACAAAGCTCCGGGCTTTGATGGCTTCCCTATTAGTTCCTTATAGTTTGTTGGAATGTAGTGGGGAAGGAAGTGTTGAAGGTGTTTGATGCTTTCCATACCCAAGACTAGTGGTGCAGAAGCTTGAGCGCAACATTTATCTCTCACATGCCCAAAAAGAAAGAGGCTTCGAAAGTGAAGAACTACAGACCCATTAGTCTAGTGGGTTGTATTTATAAAGTCCTAGCGAAAACACTTGCAATCAGACTTAAGCAGGTTATTGGCTTTGTTCTTCTGGAGTCTTAACATGCTTTCCTACCTAGAAGACATATTTCTGACTGTGCCCTGATGGCTAATGAGTCCATTGATGCTATGCTTAAAGTTGGTTGGTTGGGGATAGCTTGTAAGGTTGACATGGAGAAGGCTTACGATAATGTGAATTGAAGATTTTTGGATTGGATTCAGGAGCGTATGGGTTTGGGCAAAAATGGAGAAATTGGATAAAGATCTATGTATCTTTCCCATCATTTTCGGTGTTGGTCAATGACTCTCCGAAAGGTTTTTTCAAAGGTAGCAGAGGCTTGCATCAAGGCGACCTGCTTTCCCCTTATTTATTCATGTTGGTGGTTGACTTACTAGGGAGATTATCAAACAAAGTTTAAGATGTGGGGTTGCTCGAAGGTTTTTCGATAAGAGATGGGAGCCCCACTATTCCATTTATCCAATTTGCGGATGACTCTTTGTTCTTGCTAAAAACAGATGTGGAGGGCTTAAGGAACCTGAGATGTATCCTCCTGATGGTTGAGACAACCATGGGATTAAAAGTAAACTGGAGTAAGTCGACTCTGAACTCGATTGGGGAGGTGATGGAGATAGAGATGATGGCTGAAGTCCTTGGGTGTGAGGTGATTCCCCTATCTACCTCTTATCTTGGGTTACCGCTTGGCGCGAAGGTGTCCTCCCCCTCAATCTGGAATCCAGTGTTGGAAAAGTTGGGCGGAAGATTGAAAAACTGGAAAGGCAATTATCTATCTTATGGAGGGAGAGTAGTACTTCTCAAAAGTGTGCTAGGTAGTATGCCGTTTTACTTTCTAGCCCTTTTCAAGGCTCTAGCTTCTATCATTCATAAGATGGAAAGAATTTAGAGAGATTTTTTGTGGGGCTCGAGCCAGGGAAATGCAAGATTCATTAGGTGAATTGGGAAAGAATTGTTGCCCAGTAAATCAAGGGGGCTTGGGTATTTGATCGTTGAAGGAGATGAACATGGCTCTGCTCATCAAATGGCTTTGGAGGTTTGGCTCTGAAAGAAATGCGATATGGAGGAGGTTGATATCGGCTAAACATGGGGAGGATAGGCTTGGTTGGTCTAGTGGAATGCCGGTGGGGCCTATGGGATGCGGAGTTTGGAAATGCATTATGTTGGTTATGGAGGATTTCTTCAGACTGGTTAAGTTCAGAGTGAACAAGGGTAATAGGGTTCACTTTTGGTTGGATGTGTGGTGTACTAGAGAGCCACTTAACATCCTCTTTCCCCACTGCTTTGGGCAAGCCACGTCCAAGCATGGGTCAGTGCAAGATCATTTGATCTGTTTTAGAATTTTTTGCTTGCGAGACCTTAAGCCTAGAAGGAGTTTGAATGATGGGGAGATGGGACTGCTAATGGATATTTTGGAGGAGTACCTGAATGGTGACCCAGAGTTGGAGGATGAATTGATTTGGAAATGTGATGAGGATAAAGGATTCTCAGTCTCGTCAATGTATAATGCGCTTTGTCCTCAGAATATGGATTATTTTTCTGGGATTTGTGTGTGGAATCCTCAAATTCAGCTTAAAATTTCATTCTTTATGTGGAGATTGTGGTGGAATCGGGTTCCAACTATCGACAATCTTATTCGGCGAGGGATGTGGATTATAAATTGGTATTGGCTTTGCGTCTCTGCGGGGGAATCTTCAGTCCACCTTTTCCTTCATTGTCCGTGGGTGGCGATGCTATGGGATTATTTCCTAGATTGTTTTGGAGTGAAGTGGGTTCAGTTGGAATCGGTCCGAGGCTTGCTCAAGTGTTGGTCGCATCAACAATGTAGCAATTGGAGTTTGAGGGGGAGACAAATATAGACTTTAATCCCTTCAGCCCTCTCTTGGTCGGTTTGGGAAGAGAGAAATAGGAGATTGTTTGAAGGCACTCAGGGGCTGCATAGAAAGGTGTTGGACAAAGATCCATGACTGGTTATTTGTATCCTTTAATGGGGATAGCATCCCCTTCGACTCCTCGATCTTTGATTGGGATCAATTGATATTCCATAATGCCTAGTCTTTTTCTTTTAGTTAGCATTTCTCATGCTATTGTATCCTTCACCTTTTTTGGTTGATTAATATATTACTTTATCTTTCTCATAAAAAGTGCTCATATAAATCAGAATTGAGCCGTCAGAATTCATCAGCATTAATCTAAGTATAGTCAGAGTTAGGATGATTCTTCCATTTAACAAGAAACTTTTGATATCCACTTGATCGTGTTGAAACAACTTGGTCATCAAGTGCATTATCAATATCTTCATTCTGATGGGACGTTGTCGGCAAGCGAACAATTGGATCACCTCCATGGGGTGTATCCTTCTGACCATGATATAAGGTGAGATCAACCATATTGAATATATTGCTAATGCTCATGTCATCTAACAAATCAAGAACATAAGCCTTGGAGCTGATCTTATTGATAATCTTGAATGGACCTGTGTTCCTTGAGTGCAACTTCTTGTAAACGTCTTTGGGGAAATGTTTTGGTCTAACACAGATCATGACCATGTCACCTTTATTAAATTCAATAAAATGTTTCCTCGATTCAGCTTGTCATTTGTAGCCTTCATTGCTAATAGGAATTTTACGCCGTACATCACCATGAATGTTCTTGATATTATAATTCATCTGCATCAGCATTTGGATGCGCTTCAGGATGTAAGGAATCAAGTCAATAGGCTTCTTAGGTTGTATTTCTATCACGGTTTTGAATGGACTGCGGCCAGTAGTTCTATATACAGAACTATTATAAGAAAACTCAACAGTAGGAAGAATGAGATCTCACCTTCATTGAATTCAATAAACTGTTTCCTCAAATCAGCTTGTGATTTGTAGCCTTCATTGCTAATAGCAATTTTATGCTGCACAAAACCATGAATGTTCTTGATATGATAATTCATTTGCATTAGCACTTGGACAAGCTGCAGAACATAAGGAATCAAGTCAATAGGCTTCTTAGGTTGTATTTCTATCACAGTCTCGAATGGACTGTGGCCTGTAGTTCTATATAAAAAAAAAAAAAGGGCGGGGAGGACAAGATGTACGCAGCCTTACCCCCATTTCTGGAGAGGCTGTTTCCCTGACTTGAACCCGCTCCACCAGGGACGCTAACGCTAAGCCTTACCGTTGGGCCAAGCCGCCCTTTGCCTGTAGTTCTATATACAGAACTATTATAAGAAAACTCAACAGGAGGAAGAATGAGATCCCATTGTGTCACATTGTCACTCAATAAACATCGCAAGAGATCTCCCAAACTTTTGTTTATTACCTCTATTTGACCATCTGTTTGTTGATGAAAAGTTGAAGAGAATTTGAGCTGTGTATTCAATGTCATTCATAATTTAGCTAGAAATAGCTGATGAACTTGACATCCCTATTAGAAACTATGGTCTTAGGTAAACTATGTAGCCTCACAACTTCTTTGAAGAAAAGTCGAGCTATGTAGACGTCATCGGTAGTCTTGTTACATGGGTGAAAATGAGCCATTTTAAAAAACCAATCAACGATCACCAATATAATGCCATTACCCCGTAGAGTCTTCGGTAAAACTAGGACAAAATCCATTCTTAGATCTTGCCATGGTAAATGGAAAACTGGAAGCAGTGTGTGAAGTCCTTTTGCTTTCTTCCTTTGGCTAGCTGGCAGGTTCGACATTGTCTGATAATCTTGGTGATGTAGCACAATGGAGAAAATACCAAAATTTGATGCATGATATCCCACAAGAGTTTCAAATAATTGATGGATTTAAGTGCGGAAGCAAAAATTCAAGAATAGGATGTTAGAACCCACAAGTAGCCATGGAAATATGAGAAAACAAAGAATATAATTTAAGAAAAGAAGTCGGGGTGAATTAGAACAGAAAAACTGAAGAAAAGAGAGAAAGAAGCCAAAAGGGCAATAATGGAATTTCAAATAGAACCCATGAAATTACCAAAATATCCCTCGGTCCTTGTATCAGAAAATTATGAAACTTTCTCAATATTTTTTGACGTGCACAAGGGTTCTACAATTAAAATTTCAAGTCAAACGGACAAAACTTGGTCGGTGAAATTATATAAATATCAGCCCCATTCGAAACTTGAATAAGAACACACAAAAACCAGTAAGCATATTTTGAAATTAAAAAGAGAAAGAAAGGGGGATTAAGATGGGAAAGAGAGGGAGAGAAGATAAAGAAGATGATGGAAGAAAGAGGGAGGGTGAGGTGGATACTCATGAGTGGCCTAGGGTGCTACAACCCACGATGGAGAGAGAAGGGAGCCTAGAGTGGCATCACCCTTAGAGGGGAGAAAGGACCAGCCCATGGCTGCCTTGGGAAACCACCCAATAATACCTTTGTTTAATCAATCTTTAATGAAAAATTATGGGGGAGGGGGTGCCTTTAAATATGCTTACAAAATTCAAAATAATAGAAACTTGTGTAAAATAGTAACTTTTAAAATCTAAGAGACTTGTTAACCAAATTTTCCTAAACTCTTAAGGTTTCTAAAAACCTACTTTCTAAATTTAAAACTTCTAAAGACTTATGGGCACAAGGGTTGTTGACTAGCACTCTTTGTGGGGCCCATTTGTTGGATATGACAACCACTATGGGACAAACATATAGAGGCAACCAATCCACTACAATCCCAATTTAGACCTTGGCTTTTAGCCTTATTACAAACAAACCCTTGCAAATAAAAAACCTATTCTACCCTTTGCACAAAAGGCCTTATTACATCAAAAAGGTCTTAAAACAAAAAATAAAAAAACTTAAAATATTGGACACATCCATGGAAGACTATCTATGGTCTTCCAATTTCTTCCTTTTGATTGCATATGCTTCTGCATCACTTGGCCACATCTCTTTTGAGACTATGCTAATAGAAACGATTTTCAGCCATGGCAATAATCTTCTCTCTTTCAAAATGTCCAGTTGCTCCTTTTGCATGCAACTTCCAAATCATATCCTCTCTAAGGGAAGTGTTGGGTAGACATAAATGAGTTCCCTTGAAGAAATAATTATCATGAAAGGAGAAATCTGGGTATGCAGCTTGCTCTCTTGCTAGTAATCCAGCATATAGTACGCTAAAATTTTGACAAGAAGAATAATCTCGATTGAGAAAATCAAAGCCAACAACCTGGACAACCATGGTAGTAAGTAAATTATAAATACACTACATGACTAATGCATCTGTGACCTTGTTCTCAATACCTGCCTTATGTTTGATAACAAAGGTGTACTCTTGCAAAAAGGATTCCCATTTGGCATGTTTATGCCCAACTTCTTTTGGGAGTTGATGTACTTAAAGGCTTCATAATCAGAATATAACACGAATTCCTTTGAAATGAGGTACTGTCGCCAGTATTATAGAGCTTGCACCACTGCATAAAAAAACTCCTTGTTATAAGTAGAATACCTTTGCTTAGTCTCATTAAACTTCTCGCTGAAATACGTCATTGGATGTTCTTCTTGACTTAATGTTCCACCAATCCCAACAATGGATGCATCACATGCAACTTAAAAAACTTTCGTGGTCTGGAAGTCGTAAAATAGGGCTTCAATTAGCTTCTTCTTTATCTCTTCAAATGCTTTGGTTACATCATTTGTCTACTTGTACTGCCCTTTCTTCATGCAATCAATAATAGAAGTCAGACAGTAATTCTTTAGCTTCCTTGAGAATGTCTGACAATGGTTCATTGATTGAGTTGTCCACTTCTTTTGTGACTAGTGTGTAGCACCGTAGACAACACCAATTTCCTTTGTTTCTGGTTCGAATTGTTTCTTTGTGAGGATGTGGAGGTTCTTCTTTGGTTCAATCTTCATTATAGGCTTCGTATGATTATGGCTCTTTATTTGCTTCGTGGTCATAGGCTTCAAGACAACCTTTTTATCATTGAAGGTAAAAGTGTATGTGTTGAACTTCCCACAATGATAAACATCTCGGTCATAGAGCCGTGGACGACCAAGCTATATGTGTGCCACATTCATAGGAATAATATCACACCATATAGAATCAGCGTAAGATCCAGTAGTGATGGAAACCAAATAACGTTTGCTTACCAGTATAGAAGTATTATCAATCCATGCTATCATGTAGGGGCTAGGATGGGGTTCTAGTGGCAGCTTTAGTTGGTCTATTGTAGACTCGAAGACAACGTTCATACTACTGCCCCCATCAATGATCAACTTCTTTGATTGCTCTCCACAAGTAATCAAGGTCTGAAAAATAGTGGTACGCCTCCAGTTTTCCTTCTCTTTGGAGAAGCAAGAATACGTCATACTACTACTGCCGAAGAAGTGTGTATATCATCATCCTGTAAATCATCATAAAAAAGGGACCAATGGCATGAGGGGAGTCTTTTTCTCCATTGTTGTCTTCGTGTGGATCAACAATATCTTCATGTGATTCCATTATATTCAATGATTTCTTTGGAAATTCATAATTCATGTGTCCATAGCCATGACACTTAAGACAGTAATCCGCTTTGTTGTTCCCCTAGAACTACCATTTTCTAGTGGTTCCTTGCCTTTAATCAGCACCAGAATTGGGCTTAGAACCATTGGAACGGATGTTTTTATTAAGAAGGGTTGGTCTTCAACCCCTCGACATCTAATCTTAACTCTTCAAACTTGTTCATGTTCTCCATAACAGTTATACTCTCTAGTCTAAGAGCAATAAGCTAATCAAAGAGCTCATCTTGGTAATCATAAGGGAGATATTTCCGCTTTAAGTGAAGCTTTATTTCCTCCCACTGAGCAATGGGTGGCTGTCCCGCATCTCTTATCTCATTCTCTACACCAGTCCACTATACTTGAGCGTGTCCAACAAACTTCATGATAGCAAATCGAAGCCTCCTTTTTCAGTCATATTATACCAATCAAAATACCTTTCTAGACTAGCAAGCCAGTCTGAAAAGGCTTGTGGGTCGATTTTTTCATCAAAATTAGTAATCAAAATCAGGTACTTCTACTATTGTTTTCTTTGTAATATCACCAGCAAAATCATAAGGATCATACCTTTCATATTGTACTTGCTCAATTGCTTTAGTCATCATATGCACAAGAGATGGTTGCCTCTCATAGGGTCGAACAACTCTAGGACCCGATCCTAGCAGGTGGTGAAGGAGCTCTTTCTTTAGAAGAATCAACATTCTCTCCTTGCTCTCCTCCTTGGTGCTCTAGATGAAGCACCATATGAGGTAGTTGTTGGAACTGTATTGGGCTGAGAAACAGCTCTTTGTAGCTCATCAACTTTGGCTTCCAACTCTTCAATTCTCTCCTTAATGATGTAGAGTATATCATCTCTAGGTTTATCGGTGAGTTGCCTCTAAAATCCCTTCCACTTCTGGTAGTCATAGTGCTAACCTGGCACTGATACCAAATCTGATGTAGGATCAATGATTTTCTGCACTGTGGGTGAATGTAGGCAGAATTTAAATCCTTCAATTTGGACAGCTTTACATAGATGATGAAACCAAAGACTGGAGATTGTATAAAGTATAAGCAACCTGCTGCATGGTTTCAAGCTTCAGTCGTATCGCTGAAACCGATACGTATCGGTTTGAGAGATTTTTGAAAGGAAACTATGTGGTACTTTTAAAAGTACCTAGTATTATGGATACATATCGGTCGTATCGATATGTATTGACGATACTAGGTACCTTTTGTATTGAAAACCTTTAATTTTTAAAGGTTTTGGTGGATACATATCTGTATCGGTATCGACCAAAGCCTTATTCACTTCCATTTTTTCTTCAATTTTTTATACATTTTGCATCTATTAAGAAATCTAAGGACTCCATTTGAATCTATTTGCATCAAAAACAA
Source organism: Platanus orientalis (assembly GCA_025762735.1). Lineage (NCBI taxonomy): Eukaryota > Viridiplantae > Streptophyta > Magnoliopsida > Proteales > Platanaceae > Platanus > Platanus orientalis. Next base: position 13,198 of record JAOXJP010037344.1, read on the forward strand.
ATATTTGTACTCGAATCTAAAGATCGAAGACTAAACCCTAATTTCGACAAAAACTTCAGTAAGTCCTAAATTACCTCTCTTTTTAGTATATATATATATATATACTGTCAATGCTTGATCTACACTTCC
>JAOXJP010037354.1:0-16552 GCA_025762735.1 Platanus orientalis
TTCGAGACATTTGATACCATGCATGAGAGTACCAGACTACTCATACAAAGTCCCTCAATCATCTTCTTCTTCTTCTTCTTCTTCTTCCTTCATTCTCTCTTCTATATCGAATTTATACTTCATCTTGGTATCAAAGCAAGGTTCAACCACTGATCCATTTGCCGAAACTCATCCCTACTAGAAAAATACACAATATGGACATGTCTACCCTAATTCCCACATAGACTACTATAACAACAACAACAACAAACAGCCTTATCCCAACTATTTGGGGTCGGCTACATAGACTACTATACTTGTAAAAAATCTCTCCGGTAAGACAAAGATTAAGAGAGTGGAGTGCCTACCCTGGAAACAAAAAATTGTTTCCCCCAAAATATAGATGTTGAAACTTTGGAAATTAATCCAGGGGGAACGGATGGTTGGGTTCTTATAGGAATGCCTACATACAGCACTCCCAAGAAGAAACAATGATGATCCATGCAAACAAGGCGAAAGAGGATGGTAGAATATGACAAATGAGGTGTTGCCTGGTGGCTAGACTATTGGGCGCCATTCCGATGGTCCATGCTCTATCCTGTATGGGTAAACAAGCTTGGAACATCTCCAACAAGTTTCAAGCCAAGAGCTTATCAAATAACCTTTTTCTTCTAGTTTTCCCCTCCCCCATTGAAGCGAAACATGTCTTAAAAAAGGGTAGGAGGGATTGGGGAGTTTATAGCTTCCTAATTGACATCTAAAGTTGTTGTGCCAATTGTGAATCATTCAAACCATCAAGAAAAGGGATTTGGATATGGGCATTTGGGATCCCAGCACATCTGTGGTGTACTCTGGTATTGAAAGCCATCAACAATGAGTATGGAGGCTTCTATGAAGTGGACCCGATAGAGGAAGGGTCCATGGAGTGAGCTCAAATCCTCGTTAAACGCTAGGCATCCATTCCAAAAATCTTTGATAGTCTCTCACAGAAACATTTCCTTCTGCATCGCAATATAGAGAAAGGCGTCCCTCTATCCTCAATATCGAGTCAGATTCTACCGAAAGAGGAATAGCCGGATCAAGCGATGTAGGCCGAATTATCCGACATTCAGATCCCCATTTCAGCCACAATAGCTAGAGGGTGAACGGCCAGCACTAGCGATGGGAGGAAACGGGGCAGGTGTGTTAACAAGATCAAGCAAGAAGGGGGAAGCTTTCAAAATTAAATTTTAAAGCTGATATGCCTTTCATTGATCATACTAGTAGTAGAGTTGTGGAGGGCAGGAAGATGGAGAAGTACAATGAGTGGGTGGTCATTGAAAAATGAAAAAAAGTAGGTCTGCTTAGGCAAATAAGTACTAGGCCCAACATTTTGGTCCAGCCTATGGAGTGGACAAATTACAAACAAACTGGAGGCTAAAATCGGGGGACGACCATTATAGCCATGGGACTCTTGGGGGGTCAAGACTAGGTCAACTATGGGAGAGTTGGAACTACGGGACTCGAGCTCGTATAGGATGATGCAAAAGTACTCCAAGTTCAAAGAAGTGGATTGAGCAAAGTTAGACCCACCTAGATGACGTTTCGCAAAGTAGGATGCCGGAGCAGATGACCTGACCCAAGGGCAATAAGAGCAGATTCGAGTATCACGATAACCCCGATAAGAATAGAGCAAATTGAGGTGATGTTAATCAATCTAGGGCCCTAATCTCTCCTAGGGCTCCCTTGGAGAAGGACAATACTCAACTAAAAAAGGGGGACACATTGCATCCTAAAGCTTGCCCAAATCCGGAGGACACAGTGAGTAGAGAAGTGAAGGATGGGGAAGCCACGCGAAGCCATGAAGAGGATCATGGCAAAGGGAATGTTGCGTTAGTTATGGACTAAGAGGAAACTTAGTCGGATGATGAGGATTTCAAGCGTGATGGAGTCTTCTCCGTTATTCCTCTACAGGTCGAGAATCCGACGAGATGCCAACGATGGTTGAGAAAGAATCTTTAGGGTGGTCTAGTTATTCTTTGGCCAAGATGCCCCAACTGATGACTAAGGGATGCCATATTTTAAGAGATCCTAGTCCTTTTTCAAACGCAACAGTGAGGGTGAATGATGTTCAGAGGCAATGGTCTAACGGGCAACGATGGGGGACAAAGCACTAATGACAATAGTGAAGGCATGTCAATTGTGTCGGGGATTAGCAATGAGACTATTCAAATGGCGTATGGAGGGTTAAAGCAGCCTACAGCCCACCTAAGAAGACCCCACTCCAAATTCTGCTCTCAACTCCTACACCTCTAAATCAGTCGTGCGCAAGGTTCCAAATCTAAGCAGGTTCATGGGGGTCTCTTTTGAGAGGATGGAGTATAAGGTTAAAGAATTATTCAAAAAAAATTGAGTGTAGAAGAGGTTTATCTAGGAGAATGCGAACACCGAGGTCCTTCATTGTAAGGTGAAAAAGGAGTTGAAGAGTCTCACCTCCTCAATTAACTATGAGTCTATGAGGGGTTGGCTGATTCTAAAAGTCATAACGAGTAAAAGCAAGGTGTGCAGGGAGAGGGAGGTAAAGGAGAATAATCATATAGTTGTTAATGAAGATACGATTGATATCATGGAATGTTTGGGGGTTAGGAGGGTCAAATCAAAGAGCTTGTGTGTGAAGGATTTGTACAGGCAATGGAAGGCAGATTTGGTAACGCTTCAAGAAACCAACATGGTCGCTTTCAGTCATTGTGATGTAGTAGACATTTGGGGTGGAGAAGATGAAGATGTTTACATGAAGTGGCTACCAACCATGCAAGGGGGGATTCTGATGCGGTAGAATGGGGAGTCTGTGGAGGTGCTTGACATCCAAATAGGCCAATTTTCTATTGCACTAAAGTGTAAATGAATAGATGAGTCCTTAGAATGGATTTTTACTGGTGCGTATGGCCCACAGGAGGTTGCCTCCCGCAATCTAATGTGGGATGAACTTTCTGATGTCCTTTCCAAATGGCCGTTGCCATGCTCTGTGGGTGGGGACTTTAACATTGTTTGTTCTCCATCTGAGAAGTCTAGTACGCATCATTTGAAACCCCAAATGGAGAACTTTTCTAATTTTATTTCTTTTCATGAGCTAATAGACTTGCATTTAAAGGGTGCCTAGTTCACCTCATCTAATAAGCAAGTTGATCCATTCATGAGCCGTCTTGGTTGATTTCTTCTATCCCCTACGTCGGATGAAATTTTTGGTGCAATGACTAAGTGCTCTCCCAAATCCAGACTCTGCTCATGCTCAATCATTACGTCAACGTCCCAGGGGGGCCAGCACTCTTCTGGTTTGAAGTAATGTGGCAGCAGGTGCCTCGATTTATGGACTTGGTTAGACAACGGTGGAAGGGATTTCATTTTGATGGCTCTGTTAGTTTTATCTTGGTGCAAAACTTCAAAGCCTTAAAGGAAGCTATAAAGCAATGGAATCGTGAAGTGTTTGGAAGTGTAGAGTTAAAGACAGAGGAGTGCTTCAGAAAGCTGGCAGGCAATGATGCTCAGGAACAGAAAAGTCCCATTGTGGATGGTTTGAAGTGGAGAGAGAATTCCTTCAAAAATCATACACTTCATAGTTGAAGTTGAAAGAAACAAGCTAGAGATAGAATTCTCATATGGATTGGCTATAGTTTGGGGACTCCAACTCCAAGTTTTCCATCACTCGCCTTAACATGAATGGAGATATAATTGATAGCCAGAAAGATATCTTCGAGGCCATCTCAAAGTAATATCATGAGCTTTTTAAGGAACCTTTCACTATTAGACCTCGGGTGGAACAGTTACTCTTCAATAGAATTACTCCAAAGAGGGATGGCTGGCCTAAGCGTCCTTTTTTGAAATAGGAAATACTTGAGCCTCTCAAAAGTTTGAAAGAGGAAAAGGCCCCAAGTCCAGACGGCTTCCCCATGCATTTTCCCTTTAGTTCTGGGATACTATTAGGGAGGAGGTCATGAAGGCCATCACCAATTTCCATGAGTGGGGATCTTTATGCCAGAGTATGAACATTTCTTTCATCTCTATGATTCCAAAAAAGCAGGGTGCGCTAGAGCTGAAAAACTTTATTCCAATAACTCTCCTCAATAATTTTTACAAATTACTAGCAAAGCTTCAGCACATAAAATGGAAAAGGTAATGACCCTTGTTCTTTTGTCCCTCACAGAATGCCTTTGCGAAAGGACACCAGATGCTTCACAGTTCTTTAGTGGCAAATGAATGTATCAACTACTGGAGTAAGGAGTCAAGGTTGGTTTGCCAAATTTATATAGAGAAAGCTTATGATCGTGTTAACTAGGAGTTTCTGAATTTGATTCTTCAGCAGATGGGCTTTGGTAAGAAATGGAGTTTCTAGATCAAAGTTTACATCATGTCAGCTGCTTATTCAATCGTGGTGAATGGCACTTTTGTTGGTTTCTCCAAAGGGTAGAGGAGTTTGAGGCAAGGCGACCCATTCTCCCCTTTCCACTACAATATTGAGCTAAAGACTTTTAACAGGATGGTCGCTCGAGCAAAAGATGTAGGCTACCTTCATGGTTGTCACATGGGTCGGGATGGTCCGACAGTGGTTCTCCAGTTTGCTAATGACTCCCTTGTCTTCTTACGTTTATCAAGAGTTCTCTCTCGAATCTTCCGATGTATTATATCACTCCTTTTCGGGCCCCAACTTTGGTTCTTTAGTTAAAGAGGATTAGAGCTGATTTTTCGTGGTACTCGGAGGATGGAGTTTGGTTAGCAGGGAGCAAATTAGCCATCATTATGAAAATGGAGTGCTCAGTATTCAGGCTGTAAAGGAGATGAACCAAGCTCTTTTGACAAAATGGCAATGGAGTTATGGGAAGGAGCCCAATGCCTTATAGCGGAAAGTCATTTCAACTAAATACAAGGACCATAATAGAGGTTAGTGTACCAAATGTCAGGTTGGATCTTATGGCTCACAACTTTCGAAGGATATCTTCCATGAGTATGACGAGTTTCAACATTTGGCTTAGTCCTAGATGGGGAGAGGAGATAAAGTTCTATTTTGGCATGATGTTTTTTGTGGCCCCACACCCTTCTCTCAAGCATTCCCAGAGTTGTTTTCCCTAGCTTTATTGAAAAATGGTCAGTGGCTAATGATATGATCAGAAAAATTGGGGAGTTTCATGCGATCAGAATCTTCGAAGAGGGGTCAATGATTGGGAAACACTACCTCTTTCCAGCATGCTGATTTACTTGGATAGAGCTGAATTGGGAAAGATTGTGATCCGGATTGTAGAATATGGCATCCAAACTCCAATGAATGCTATTTTGTTTAGTCCAAGTACAGCATACTTTGGCCATCTGGGGTCTTGGTAGGTCCAATGCTAGATATTTGGAGATCTAAGATGACGTCTAAAGTTGCTTCTTGCTTTAGCTCTTGCACTTCAACAAAGTCCTCGCTTCGGATAATCTCAAGAGAGGTTTAGAGCTTGCCAATAGGTCTAGTCTCTGCAGGAGGAGTGAAGAATCAGTAGCCCACCTCTTTCTTCACTGCCATGTTGCTAGTGATTTGTGAGGGTGGGGGTGGGGAGTTCCATCAGAGATTCGGTCTCACATAGGTGGTTCCGGAGTCGATGCTGAAGATGCAAGACATGCTGTATCATGGGCAGAGAGATGTCCAACCGCAAAAAAAGGGGTGTTGTTGTGGAATTGTACCCATGTTGTTTATTGGACCCTGTGGTCTAAGTGGAATGCTCGTGTGTATGAAGACAAAAGTGCCACCATCCAGCAACTTAAGGATCGAATCATAGCTCTTCACTACGGATGGGTGTCTCATTTACCTACGTTTGCTGGGTGTAATTTTTCTTCTTAGATTTTTTTTCGAATGCCCTCATTCCTTGGTTGTTTGGCAAGGCCTATACTTTTCGTGCTCTCTCTTCCATCTAATAAATGAACCTTACCAATTAAAAAAAAACAAAGAGTATTCCACAAGGATAAATCGCAAAATATACAACAGCTACACAAAACAGTTATCATCCAAATTCATAGACACCCAATTTAACCCAAATTCCACTTGCTCGACCTCCCTAAATTCCTTCAAAACAAATGCCCAAATAAATTTTCAAAAATTAAAAAAAAAAAAAAACATACAAATGAATGTCATTTTTCAAATTCAGTCAAATGATAACCACCTAATGCAATTTATAAAACCACCCAACCATTTGAAATATAGATTTTTTTCTCAAAAAAAGGAACTATCTTACAACAATGTAACCATTCCCATATGAAGAAGTAGAATTTCTACACCACAATGAGACTTAAAGAAGTTCCCTTGGCTTGGCTCAATTAATATTGATGAGGGTTCATTGGGCAATCTCAGGCCATCAAGTGTTGATGGCATCATCAAAGATGCTCAAGAAGCTTCGATACAGTCTTCCTCCGGTCCGGCAGGTATAGGCAATGAAATAACAGCAAAAATAAAGGTCATTCTCTGTGGTTTGCAAATGTATAGTTCACTAGGCCTCCCTCTTCATCCTTCAAGTGTGCAGGGTGCTTCCTCGGCTGTGATTGGGTGGATGTTGGGTAAATCCAAAGCGCCTGCAGGGTAAGTCATCTCCTTTAGGAAGCCTTCTCTCTTGCCTCATCCTTGAACATCTCGTTCTATTGGATTCCAAAAGAGGCCAACCCAATGACAGATGAATTAGCTAAAAAAAGGTGTGAATGAATTTCTCACTATGTAGCGGTTTTTTGGGGGCATGTCTTTTTTGTCTTCTTTCTTTCTTTTCGTCTCTCTTTCTTCTTCTCCTTTCTTCTTTCCCCCTATGCCATAAGTTCAGTTCAGTCATAGTTTGTACTCTTCCACCCCCCTCACTCTCCCTTTTATGCTATCCCCATGTTATTCATAAAAAAAAACGGGACTTAAGAAGTTAACAAGAAGAAGGTTTTATATATAAGATATCTTAAAAGTAAAGGTTAAAAACTATTTACATGCTAAAATATAATGGCATTCAACAAACGCTAGGTAATAGATGACATGCACATGAAGTAATGCAGATGAACCAATTAAACAGAAACATAAATGGCTTACCATCTCAACATCTTTGCCATAATACTAATGCTCATAGACATCACTTCTGCACTCATAAAATTAGGAGACAAATTTCTGACCAAATTGCAAAGGATCTCAACGACATCAACCCTACAATATAAGAAGGCAATTATGTAAAGATTAAAAAGAAATGTACAAAAAGATGATCGAAAAAATATCAAAATATAAAATATAATGATAAAAGAAAAAAAATGAAAGAAACTTGCAATACCGCAGACTCTCTTCTACATGCCCGTTCATGCGAGCCGCTTGAACTGAGAATGAGTTATTAATGTCCATCAAAACAAAACAAACAGCCTACAAAATTATAAAAATTGTAATCAGTTTGATAATGGACCAATGATGCAAAAGAATTGAAATGTCAGCCCATTCACATCACACAAAGAACGCAATCTAGGTTTAAGCATATATGAACATTCTGCAAATTTCAGTCCATGAGCATATAGAGGCTGCCCAAAATTTGGACATAATGGTTTGCATGCATTAGGAAATTCTTTAAAAAAAAAAAAAGGTAAGGAAACCCTGGACCTCTGTCCAGAATACCTTTCCATATTTCCACATAAGTGCGTCTGTGTCTTCTAGTATGAATTTCTTTCCTTTAAAATAATTACCAAATGCAGTAGCTCCTAAAAAGCAGCCTTACACCAGGATGTTCACAGAAACTAATATACAACTCATTTGAAGGCCCTTTCAAGACCCGAGATAATTAGTTTTACAACATTTTCAAGACTATTGTTTCAAGCATAAAAGTTTGGCCAATTGTTCAATGTGATGATTAGTGCTAGCATTGGTCTAGAACTCTTTTATCTCAGTGATGCAGACATCATGACTGGGATGATGATTGGATCATGTTCACGGCCATTTTATTTTATTTCTTTTAAATTCTTTACGTAATTGTGTCTCATGTAAAGGAGGCACAGAATTTTGAGGGCATTTTAGTCCATAAGAGTTATTTAAGGGTAATTTTGTTATTATTAATAGTGTAGGGTGATTTTTGTCATGGGATTAGTAAAGGGGGGGTATTTTAGTATTTGCATTATTTATGTTGTAATAAACCTGGCCAGGTGAGCTATAAAACCACCCCACATGACCAGACTTTTCTTCATGATGAATAATATGAAATTTTAGTTTCCCCACGTTTTGGCTTCTGATGGTCTTCTTATTCATCTTTGGTCGCAAGTGAAGTGCAGTAAAACCCTGGAATGGGTCTAGGATCAATCCTAGTTTAACGGTGGTAGTGGAGGTTACTCCCTCTTCCCTTGGATCAAAGGTCCTCTCCCACTTTCTTCTTTATTTTTTCCTTTTGATAAAACCCCTTTCCTGGTCTGAGTTAAAGAAAACCCTGGGGAATTGATTTTCTGCTAAAGAAAGATTGACAGTAGGGTATTCTCATTCCCCTAGAAAAAGCAAGGATTGAAGCTCAAATTAGAGAGGCCTGGCAAGACTTGTCAGGGTTTTATTTTGCAGAGGTAAGGTATCCAAGCATGCATCCAGTTTGAATTATTTCATACGATTTTTTACTCCAACTCCTACAATTCAGAACTTGGATTTTTGGCACATCCCTGTGTTATTCAAGACTCACGTACGAACAAGTTAGTGGTGGGACCCATCCAAAAGGGCCCCATCTATCTGAAGAAATTCTGATCGTTCCCATAGGAGGCGTTAAAACAGGAGATAAAGTCTTCGTGGGAGATTTGACAAAACTCCCTACATCTTAGGGATTGATCTAATCCCTCTTAACCCTATCTTCCCAGGTCTCTCACGATCCTCTAGGGAGTGTTTGTCCCTCCAAAGCTTCAGCCATGATCGAATTATGGTCAAAGATTCCCATACAGGCGTGATTTTGGCTAAAAAAATAGCATGTACAAGAATGGATGCAGTTTCCTTATGCAAGGGAATTGGATTGTGAAATTTTGAGGGGCTTTTCCCACCTCCTGGACAATCCTACAGCAGCTGGACTACTCTACAAATATGTAGAGCAGCCTCCGACATCTAGGCTGCTATTAAGCTTCATACATAGGTGTAACCCATTCGGTCCACTTCCAAGTGGAGGAAAGAAGTCAATTCTGATTTGTTTAGCACCAACTTCATCCTTAGACAGGGTATACCCTCCATTCGGCAGCAGTAGAGGTAGATTTGATCACCTCTCAATATGTATTTCGACTCCTACTGTAGTTGACAGGGTGTGTTCTGGGTATATGGGTTGAGGACTGGTAATGTGCTGATAAATCTATATAAAATTTCTCTTGAGAACTTTGATTCCCTACCTCTGAAATATGTCTCAGCCCATGCCTAAAGAATTCCTCAAGTCTGCCTAATGAGTTTGGAACCAAACATAATCATTTGACATACTTTTCCTTAGTTTTTTTTTTTTTTTTTTTCCTTCCCTATATACTATTCTGATTTTCTGGACAGCAAATATATATTGAGCTAAGCTTTAATTTAATTATGTTCATGCATATAGTTAGGACTAATTTTGTTTAAGTACTTTGTAGATCCTTAATTCTTATCATGTTTATTGAATCAAACTAAGTCTTGGTCTGAATTCGTATGTGGATGTGCAAGTAGGAATCTTGTTTATGCTTTATCATTACTTCTATTCATTTTATGTCTAACTCCTTTATGCACACACCAATTAGTCCATATACATGTTGCATCACTTGGGTGGTAGAGATATGCAAAGGGCTTTTTCTTTGGCTATGCTACCTAGCTACTACAGGGATATGGCCATGTACATCGTGGAAATGGTATTAACAAGGTGTTGAGGCATTGACTTTAAGTCATGTGTCCTTGTTTTGGCTACTACCGGTTTTTGGAAACTAGGGTTATAAACACATTATGAAATAGGGTTTCCAAATAGTGGATCGTGGGCTCTTCTTTTGAAACCTAGGATAGGGTTTTTATAAGAAAAGGCAGCCGCAAAGCTCTTGTAATCTCCGATTTTTCTCATAGTGAAAGCTGTCTTAATTATCATTGCTTGTAGATGTAGGCTTCAAGCCGAACCACGTTAAATTGTTTTATGCTATGTGTGTTTGTTGTTTGCATTAATTTCTTCTTCTATTATTTGTTGCATACAATCCAAATCTACGCTTCTGCACAACAAATTGGTATCAGAGCCTTAGGTTGCGATTAGGGTGTTTCGACATGGCTGCAAGGTACGACGTGGAACAATTCAACGAGCATAACAATTTCAGTTTATTGCACGTGAAGATGCACGCGTTGTTGGTTCAACAAGGATTAGCCAATGCTTTGATGGGGAAGGAAAAGCTTCGTTCGACGATGTCAGAAAACGATAGAGAGGAACTTGACATCAAGGCACTCTATGCGATTCAGTTGTGCTTGACCAAAGAGGGGTTGTGAGAGGTCGCAAAAGAGGAGTCTGTGATAGGGTTGTGGCTCAAGTTGGAGAGCCTGTACATGACCAAGTCTCTCATGAATAGGTTGTATTTGAAACAATGCATCTACATATTGAGGATGAGAAAATGTATGTCTGAGAAAGCGCATCTAAACAAATTCAATAAAATCATTATGGATTTGAAAAATATTGATATTAAGATTGATGATGAAGATTAAGCCATAATTGTTTTGTGCTCTTTATTTGCATCATATGAACACTTTGTTATAACTTTAATCTATAAAAATGATATCATCTCCATGGAGGATGTTAAGGCATCCTTGTATTCTACGGAATAGAGGAAGAAGGTATTTGGAGAATAAGGTTAGGGGCAGGCAAAAGGTCTACTTGTGCGAGGAAGAACAAAATAAAAAAAAGTTCTAGAAATCATAAAGGTCAATCTAGATCCAAGTCTAAAGGAAATGACAAGATGCGGTGTTTTCGTTGCAAAGAATATGGTCACATGAAGGGGGATTGTCCAGAGCATGCTGATAGGAAGAAATGTGATAGTCTCAGTATTGCGTTAGCAGAGGAACAGGAATAGTACATTGGAGATGTTCTCAAAGTCTCCAAATGTATAAACACATTTTCTCATGATAAATAAATATTAAATTCAGGTTGTCCTGTTCATATTTGTTCCAGGAAAGAATATTTTGATATATTCCAAGAGAAAAAAATTGAGGTTTTGTTCTTTCGGCGATGGGTCTACTTGTGACGTCACGGGTGTTGGGGCAGTGAAGATCAAGATATTTGATGGAGTGATTCGTACTTTAGGTGGTGTGGCATGTGTCCCAAAGATGCGAATGAATTTAATATCCTTAGACTAGTTAAACTCCAAGGGTTGTAGGTATTCAGTTGCAAGTGAAGCCATGAAACATGGCTTTTTAGTCCTGATGAAGAGAAAAAAGTGTAGTGATGGTTTGTATCGTCTGATGGGGAATACAATGATTGATAGTGTTCTTTTGACCTCGGCGGGTAATTGAAAACAGAGTGCATGGAATAACCAGCATTGGTGTAAGATCTCTCTTGCGGATGCAGCAAAGAGAGGTGATGCAAGTTTTCAAGCAACAGATGATGGTGAGGTTCCTGTAATTGGAGATGACAGATCGAGGTCCCTCTCTAGAGTTGATTAGTTGAGTCAGCTCAGAACAACTACACATGTGCATTGGTCGTGTTATGATCGAGTCGGATGGTGTCAGAACCGAATTGATTCGATGTTATGTGAAGCGGATTCTTCAAGGTCAATGGTTGTTTGTGGTGATAGCAAACAAGTTGCGATTCAGGTTCGAGGTGGAGGTGCCCTCCATGTTCATATAGTGAAGAGTTCACTAAGAAGGACAAGTGCAGGTTTTCTCCAAGGTAGTTTTGAAATGTGAGCCAAGGTGGAGTGTGGTGCACAGGTCAAAGGTTTTGTGCTTCATCAAACATACAGGTGTTCATAGTATCTAGAGTTACCCTTCAGGGTTATGTGGAGAAGATGGGAGTAGAATTTTTTGTACTATGTAAGTCTTGGTAGAATTAAAGCTAAAGTGGAGATTTATTGAGGCGGTGACTTTAGTTCACGTGTCCTTGTTTTGGCAACTACCAGTTTTTGGAAACTAAGGTTATAAACACATTAGGAAATAGGGTTTCCAAATTGTGGAATGTGGGCTCTTCTTTTGAAACCTAGAATAGGGTTTTTGTAAGATAAGGCAGCCATAAAGCTCTTGTAATCTCTAGCTTTTTCCATTGTGAAAGCTCTCTTGATCTTCTTTGCCCATGGACGTAGGCTTCAAGCCGAACCACGTTAATCGTCTTGTGCTTTGTGTGTTTATTGTTTGGATTAATTTCTACTTCTATTATTTGTTGCATACAATCCAAATCTAGGCTTCCGCACAACACATGGGAATCGCATCCATTCTTGGGTGTCTTGGTAGGAACTTCATGAAGAGAAATTCAAGTTGTTTAATTAGAAATTCGGTCCTTAATTTGGTTTAGTTAGCATATTAGGTGGCCTAGATTGTTTTAATGAAAGTCAAGTCTTGTTCAAGTTAATTTTAGGAAAATCACGAAACGCTAAGATTCGGATTATGGGATTATTCCAATTAATATATGGTTTTAGTTTACAAATATGCCCGACAGGGGGGGGGGGGTTCTAAGCATTTGTCAGATAAATTTGAACTTGTGTGAAAGAAGAAACGAGTACAGTTTCTTAGTCCACGGGCCCCATTTTTAACTTTTGGCTCCTATGTTTTACTCAAGGCAACAAGGATACTAATATGGAAAGTAGTGATAAGGCATCTCTTAAGTGGATGGAGAAGTACAAGCCTTTATAGAAGCCAAGACCAAGGTTGAAGCGGGACGCAATGTGAAACAATGGGAAACAACTTCAAATTAACAAATAATAACCCATAAATGAAAATCTGGAATTTTTGGTCTAGGGGCAAATCTGTAATTTTCAAGAAAGTTGGTAAATTTATGAAAATACCCCTGGTGTGTGTCAAAGCAGATATTCATGTTTCTCTCATAAAAATTTCGTCAATTTCTGAGCCCTCTAGCTATTTATTCTAGAAAATTCTCAATTAGGCTATGCCTGAATTCAACATAAATCAAACAAATCAAACACAAATTAAAATTCAGTCAAGTTTTCAAGGAGTTGTGTTTATCTCTTAAAATAGATCCAAAGACCTCTTGAAAAGTGCAGAAATCCTTCCAAAGCCTTGCTTCAAAGTGCCAAAAAAATTTGATAAAAGTTTGCCAACTGCCACTATGAAACCTGATCCCTATTTGATGAGGATGGATTTTATGAGAGAGAAATTCCTTTTGGATGGGTCGTCCAAGGGTTAGTAACATCTTGGTGGAAGGATTTGATCAATGAAGTGGGGGTTAGGGAGTGGTGATGAAAAAGATCAATGGAGGTTATGGGGAAAAAGCAGGAAAAAAAATCTGAGAAAGGAGAAGGTGATGTAAAAACCAGAAAATAAAAGAAAAATGGAGGATAAGAAGTAGAAAAAAGAGGAGAAGATGAAGAAGATGGAAGATGAGAGAAGAAGATGGAAGATGACACGAAGAGATTGAAGGAGAGGGATTTCCTAACCTTGGAAATCGTTAGGGAAGAAGAACACGACCAGTGACGCCTGGGTCTAAAAAAACTCAATTCTTATTATTCAAAATCTCCTCTGATCGTTACAGCCATAGGATCTTTAAACCCTTTTTAACAAAAATAGGCTAAAGTGCCTAAATACCCTTTAATCACTACTAATTGATAACTCCCTATTCTACAGTTGTTTAAAGCCTTATTACATGCTAAAATTAAAGATAAAAGACCCTAAAACATCTAATTACCATGGACACCTTCTCCCTTTCGTCCTTCCTTGGGAAAATTTAGCCTTAAGCTTTCAAAGAGGGTAGCTCTTCTCCAAGCAATGTACAGTAGCTGCATCAAAGGTTTTTTAAGAGAACTAAGTGATAAAGTTCCTACTCACAGTTTTTAGGCTTTATTTTAATGTTTTATTTATGTTTTAAGAGGGTTTTAGTAGGGGATTTGACGTAATAAGGCCATATGAGCCATGGCGGGGGGGAGGGGGGTTAAGCATAAAATAAGAGAGTTAGGAGTAGCATTCTTTAAGTTTATATATTTTATTAATAAACTTTCTTAATGCTGGCCGCACAGCCCTACTATAAGGGTATTTTGGTCATTATATTTTAATAGGCTTATAAAAACCTAAAGGGATGACTTGAGCGATAAATTTTGGGTTTGAAATAAAGAAAGGTGTTTTTGGAGCTCATGGAGCTGGTCTTCTCTAATCTTTAATTTTTTATTCGATGTTATTTTCTTGTTTTCCATATTCTTTTCTCCTACTTTTCTTCTCTACAGAATTTTAAAGGAAAAAAAAATAGCAATTCTCTAATTAATTAACAACCCACAAATATTTTCTTTGCTAATTTTTTTTAAGATTTGAGGCAGCCCCTAAGTGCTAATCAAACCCCGAAAAAATCATTAAAAAAAATTCCCAGTAACTTGGGAAAGATCTGGGATTTTCTGAGTCTTTTGTATTTTTTGGAAATTTTAGTAAATTCCAAACATTAGAAAGTACATAACCTTTGATCCTTAATTCAAAACTTCTTGAAATTTCGACCATATATCCCTAAAATCAGTCAGAAAAAACAAATAAAAATTCAAATTTTCTGATGGCTTTTCAGGGGTATTTTGGTAATTTTGCTTACTTCGGGAAAATTACAAAATTGCCCTGATCTGAAATTTCCAACATTTGTTCCTGAAAATTCCTTTATTACTTCCTCACCTATTTGCATATTCCCTACATCAAGCAGTGTCCAATACAGCATGTTTGTGAAAATTATATAGGGCTAATAACAAAAACATTTTTGATGCCAGGATAATTCCAAAAGCCTCACAATAAGAATGCAGAAGCAATAGTTCAAGAATAGAGTTAAATTTGCAAGTAGACACGAAAATGATAGAATCAGAGAATAAAATATCAAAAAAGAAGTTAGAACAGAAAATAGAGGGATAAAGAACACAAAAAAAAAAAAAAGCAATTCAGTCATTTCAGATAGGAAAAAACAAAAATTACCAAAATACCCTTCAGATGCGTCAAAAAATTCCAAAATCTCTTGAGGAGGTTCTGATGTGTACTGAGGTCTTACCGTTCAAATTTCACAAAATTTGGATAAGTTAAGCTAAGTCAAATCATGAAATTTCGGGAAAATGAAACTAAAAGATTCTTTTATGGAGGTTTAATGAAACAAAAAGGAATCTTTAATTTCAATAGATAGAAAGAAGGGGATCAGAGGGAAAAGCTATGGGATTAATAGGGGATCACTAAAGAATCAAAACCCTATAAGACAAGAAGGGAAAATAATAATAACAATAGTAAGATCTTCGCCCTCAATTTCTCGAGGATATACAGATTACAGAACCCCCATATAAATATGTAATCCCAATTACATAAGAATTCGAACCACAAAATAAAAGAGCCGATCCATTTCACCAGAACTAATTGGCAGTCGAGGCCCAATGTCAAAGTATCCCTTTCACATCCACTGAGTAATACTAATCTTCAAAACTCTGCCCATTTAGCTCCTTACAATTTCCCAACACAGAAAATGGAAGCCCGTGGCCACAATGTCTTCATTTTAGGATTTAACATCACTTAATACTAACTAAGCAAAACTTCCTCCAAGGAGCCATTCGAAAGCAACTAAACCAAAAGAAATTGATGAATCTGGCCCATAGAATCAATGAGAAAATGCAGTGGGAGAGAGGCGGGCTGGTTGGGTGGATTGCGAGCCTGGTAGAGTGCTCATCCATAATGAGGAAAATGATTTGGGGTTGCATTCCGTTCGCTGTATGTTGAAGAATTAAGTTGGAAAGGAATTCCAGGATTTTTTAGGACTTGGCGTTGGAGTCTCACTAGATCTTTGAAAAAAAACTTTGGCCATTCTGTTTCATTGGCTTTCATTGATTCCCACATTTCAAGGGGTCAAATACCAAAATTGGATGTTTGACTACGGCTCCACTGTTTTCTTGTCTGGGTTTGAGGTGGGTTGGTTGTACTTCTTGTGCTTGTTATCCACTTTATTTCATTGTTT
This sequence comes from Platanus orientalis, assembly GCA_025762735.1. NCBI lineage: Eukaryota > Viridiplantae > Streptophyta > Magnoliopsida > Proteales > Platanaceae > Platanus > Platanus orientalis. The sequence continues at coordinate 16,050 of JAOXJP010037354.1, forward strand.
CTTTTGCTTCAATAAAGTTTCCTTATTTATCTAAAATAAAATAAATGCAGTGGAGAAGATGATTTACTTTCCTCCAGCTTCCTTATACAACATGCACATGAATATCATTTGACTACCATGACTTAACAAGTCGTCCACAAAGAGGATTTTGTCCCAAAGCTGAACTCCAAAAGAAGAAAAACACATTGGATGGCACTAACTGTTCCAAATCACACCAAAAGAAAGAGAAGAAAAAAAAAATTTTAAAAACAACAACAACAACGAAAGCACACATGCAACTCCTCTTCCACCTCAAATCTTCCGTCCGCCCTTCTATAAGCAAGGTTCAAAATGTCGGTGTCCGTGGAAATATCGGTCACGCCAAAATAAGACATATATCGGAAATGTCGGAAATATCGAAAAGAAATATTGTAAAAATCGTGGAATCTTAAGAAGCATATTCTAATCTAACTACATATGCACAAGGAAACAAATAGATTCATTAGGAATGATAGCTTATTTTA